>JACWNB010000061.1:0-107067 GCA_016165855.1 Pseudocercospora ulei | reverse complement strand
CTTTTGGTAGCGGCCCTTAGCTATATAGTGACGGCTGCCGCCACCCTCGTTGTCGTTGGTTCCTAGTCTATAGCGTCCGTCTACTACTGGAGGGGTTGTCGTATCTTATAAGTGCAGCTTATCCGTCCGAGCCTGCGCTGCTAGTCGTCGACTATCCTAAGAAGATTACAGAATTCCTCGTATATAGCTGGTCGCATTACGCTTACTAGTCCTGTTATAATTTCCTTAGAGAGGCCTACCTCTAAAGAGGTAATTTTTATCCTGTCCTCCTATTAGAAACCTCCTGCCTCTGCTAGTGTTAAGTCGTATTCTATAAAGGAATTCTCGTACAGTCTTGCGTCCTTGTTTTATCGTATTAACCCGTAGGAGTGCTCGGCTCTCGCAGTCTAGGTCCTTGTAGCTCTTGTTAAGAGCTGCCTAGAGTATCGTTGTTGTAGCTATTGCTGAGTTAGCAATAGCCGTCTCGTAGTACGGCAGAATCTGTGCTGCCGCCCCTGCCCTTTAACCTCCTAAAGAGGTATACTACCTTGTCTAGCTTAGTCGGGTATGCTCCTAAGTCGACTAGAAGCTTAGAGCGTATCTGGGCAGCCTAGGAGGGGTACTCGGCCGGAGCCTCGCTATCGTACGTAGTAACGTCGGGGAGTTTGCTCTTAGGGGTAGGGGTGTAGGCTATCGTGTTTGTTGTCGTCGTTGTAGGGGTCGGATCGCGATCGGACGCCCTAAGCTGTCGTAGCTCCTGTTCCCGTTAGGAAATTATTGCAGCCTAGTAGCTTACTTGTTGTTCGAGCTGGGCCTTGTATGCTAACAACTCCTCGTACGCGCAGTGCATCTGTCCCTGCATAGCCGTAGGTTCTATAGAGATGTCGCTGTCTATCTTTGTTGTATTACTGCAGTTACTAATAGTAAGATTAGTTCCTAATGTAAGGGCTTAAGAATCTTAGTTTAGAAACTTAAGGCTAGGTATCTATATAAAGGAACTAATAGGCAGTTCCTTTGTCGTCTGCTGCTGTACAATTTGTACCTATAAAGCCAAGCCAGCAATTTCCCTCTATGTAGGAATGCAAGGTTTACACTCTATATAGAGGATCGGGAGTTCTCCCTCTATACAGTAGTGCAGAGTTTTCCCTCTGTTTAGAGGGGCGGCAATTCCCCTCTGGATAGGGCTATAGGGTTCTCCCTCTATACAGGAGTGGGGTCCTATTAGTGATTCCGTACAGAGGGTAGAGTCGTGCTAGCACTGCTAAGTCGCAGTCCTTAGGGCAACGGCCGGCTTAGGTCGGGTCTAGGACCTGGGCTGGGCGGCGCCCCCTAACATAGGGTCGCGGTAGTGGGTCTTAAGGCTCTATTCCTGTTTAGGGGTAGTAGCCTCTAGTAGTGTAGAAGGGTACGTGTCCTGTTGTCTCTAACTCCTAGTTGCGTGCCGAGAGTTCTACTGTTGGGATATGTTTTAGCTAGTCCTTTTGGTAGTAATCGATAAAGCAACGTAGCGTCTGTTCGAACAGTGCATTCGCAATTTCCGTTTAACTATCTGTTTCTAGGTAGTAGGACGTTAAGATGTAGTAATCGATGTTTAAAAGCTTGCAGAGGCGTTTCCAGAATTTGGCAATAAACTAAGAGCCTCTATTAGAGATAATGCTGTCTGGAAGGCCTACGTAATGCCAGACGTATTCGTAAAAGAGTCGAGCGGTTTCCTTGGAAGTTATGCTCTAGCAGGGTACTATAAAGCGGTCCTTAGAGTGTCGGTCCACAACTATAAAGACGTTTCTTACTTTGACGCCTGCCTAAGTGGTCCCTTAAGGGAGACAGGTAACAAAGTCTATTATAATGTGTTTCTACAGGTGCTCGGGGGCCGGGAGAGGCTTCAGCAGTCCTTGTAGACGTTGTCGGTCGTTTTTGGCTGCCTTGCAGATAGGACAGTTGTTTCTATATCTACGGACGTGCTTCTACATCGACGGCCACTAGTAGTAACGGGAAGTAAGTTTGTAAAGCTTCGATCGTCCTGGGTGGCCTCCTGCTGCCGAGTTGTAAACTGTCCTAAGGATATATAGTCGTATTGAATTGTCTGCACCTTTAGGAACAAAAAGACGAGATCAAAAGTAAACTAGTCTATCCCTAAGTTCGCATTCTAAGAGAGAAAAGCTAGGCAAGGTACGCTGACCTATTTTGTAAAGGGCTTAAGAGTCTTGGTTTAGAAACTTAAGGTTGGGTATCTATATAAAGGAACTAATAGGCAGTTCCTTCGTCGTCTGCTGCTGTACAATTTGTACCTATAAAGCTAAGCTAGCAATTTCCCTTTGTATAGGGGTGTAAGGTTTACACTCTGTACAGAGGATCGGGAGTTCCCCCTCTATATAGTTGTGTAGAGTTTTCCCTCTGTTTAGAGGGGCGGCAATTCCCCTCTATATAGGGCTATAGGGTTCTCTCTCTATCTAGGAGTAGGGTCGTGTCGGTAATTCCGTACAGAGGGTAGGGTCGTGCTGGCGCCGCTAAGTCGCAGTCCTTAGGGCGGCGGCTAGCTTAGGTCTAGGACCTGGGCTAGGCAGCGCCCCCTAACAATACCCCCCTCCCTTCTCGTCGTGCCTCTTTCGTACAGCGGCGTGTCGTACGCCCCTAGCTCCTAGTGTTCCTTTGGCTAGTAGCGCTTTCCCGTCTTTGCCTAGGTACTTGCCTATTGACCTCCCTCTCTGCTAGTCCAACCTTGGACTTGTCCTCCTAGATCCGTAGACAGGAAGGCAGGTAGTACTAGATCGCTTCTACCTGAACTTAACCGATTCCGTTTGCTAATTCAACGACGCCGAGGCCAAGGCGGAGGAGGCCTACGAGCGGTTATAAAGGTGCAGGAGATGCTCGGTCCCGTCTGTTTGTTTCCCCTCCTACCCTCTAGCCCTTAGCTATGCACTCTGCGTCCTAACCGTACAGTCCGGCGCTAGCGGGCCATTTGGCTCTGTTCCTGTCCCTTAGCCGTTGTCCGGAGTTTACTCCTAGGTAGATGTTCCTACCTCTGTCTAGATGTCTAGTAGGCCGTCGCTCGTATAGGCCCTAGGTCGTAGTAGCCTTGTTTGTCCTCCCTTATACAGTTGTGGCAGCTGCCCTAGTTGTTATTGCCCTATAAGGCAGGCAGCTACTACTCTGTATATAAACCCTTTCCCCTCTCTCTCTCTCTCTCTCTTCTCTTTCTCCTTTATTCCCTATCTGCTACCTGTCTGCCTAGCTGTCTGCTACTACTACTATTACTACTATTACTACTACTACTACTACTAACTACTAACTACTACTACTAACTACTATCGTTATGCTACCTATCCCGTCCGGCCGTTCCCGCCGTGCTTCTCCCGTAGCTGCTCTCGCTCTTCTTCCGCCTGTCTAGCTAGTGTCCCCTCCTATTTTTACCTCTAACAATAGAGTGCCTAGCCTAACTAGCAGCTTTGCTTCCGGTTCGTACGGGTCCCTGCCTTCCGTACAGTCTAAGCTAACGTCTTAGGTGCTATATCAACTAGTAGCAGGGTGTTGTTAAGCTACCCTTTTGCTTCCTCTAGTGCTAGGGCCCCTGCTAGCTAGGGGGGTAATTAAGATTTCGGGTATAGAGTTGGCTGCCTTGGTCCCTAGGGTAGTAGCTAGTAGGCTACCTTAAGGTAGTATATAAAAGCTTTTAGACAGTGTTGCTCTCGTTCTCTTCCTACTTCTACTCCTATTCCTACCTATCTCCTAGCTGTCCTCTTCCTCCTGCCCCCTTCTGTACAGTATAGTACAGTGTAGTGTCGGTAGGATCCTGTAGTGTCCTACGTCTCGATTCTCGATCCTTAACAACCTAAGTCGCTAGCGGCTGCCCCGTACTTAGGGTAGATCGTGCCCCTTTTCGCCGTACAGCGCAGTGTTACTGTAACTGGGCAGGGGAGTAGTTCTCCTCCTACCTATCCAGCGCGGTTGTGTCCTATAGGGCCTCGTACAGTTCCTACGTAGGCTCTGCCTATCCTCTCTATTTTACTAGGTACTCTACCCTCTTCTTCTTCTTTTAGCTCTTAAGGATTCCCTCTACCTCGTACTCTTCCTAGCCCTTAGTTATAATCGCTGGTAGGCGCGCGTCGTCTGTCGTCTAGTGTAGCAGGGGGTCCGTGTTCGCTAGCTGTACGAGGTCTATGCAGAAGACTAGGTAGATCCTTAGGGGAGTGTTAAGTCGTACAGTATGTGTCCCTACTGGTCGGACTACTGTAAACTTCCTGTTCTTCTAATCTAGCTTCTTGCTCGGCCGGTCTATACGGATGTTGCGCTAGTTTAGCTAGACCTTATCTCCTGCCTCGTATCTCGGTGCAGCCTGCTGTCCCTTGTTGGCCTGCTCTTCCGCATTCTGTTAAGCTATAGCTAGACTCGCCTTCGCCTATTAATAGGCGTTTGGAATCGTCTGTACGATAGCCTCTCCCTGCTAAATTAGAGATCGTACAGGGCGTAGAGTGTTACTACTTAGGGTCGATAGGAGTGGGGAGTGGTCGTATCTATAGGCTATAAAGAAGGGAGACAATCCTGTAGCATTAGCCGTACAGCTGTTAATGGCCAGCTCTGCTATAGGGAGAAGGCAGTTCCAGTTCGTCTAATTATAGTCGACGTACGCTTAAAGGTACGCTTCCAACGTCGAATTGACCCTCTCTGTCGCACCGTCCGTCTGTAGGTACTATGCGGTTAACAGGCGACGTTCTACGTTTAGCAACTAGCAGACCCTTGCCTAGAGCTAGCTCGTAAACTGCGTACCCTAGTCCGACACAATTAACCTAGGGAAACTGTGCTTGCTAAACGTCGTCTATATAAAGGCCTAGGCAGTGTCCTTAGCCGTAATAGAGTCTATTCCCTCTAGTATACCCCCCTTCGTTAGCTTGTCTGTTACTACTATAATATTCTACCGTCCGTCGCTCTTAGGGAGGTCTGTAATAAAGTCTACTGTTAGGTCTTGCTAGGGCCAGTCTGGGATCGGTAGGGGTTCCAGCAGCCTATGCTTTAGTTTACGCTAGGGCTTCGTCCGTCTGTATATATCGCAGTTCTGTACGAACCTGCGAATGATCCTCGCTATCGCCGGCCTGTAGTAGTCCCTAGCGACAATGCTGTATGTCTCCTTACGCCCTAGGTGCCCGGTTGCTATAGAGTTATACGCCTGTTATATTAAGCTCCTACAGAGCTTCTCGTCCGCCGGGACCCAAATCCGATTCCTGAACTTTAGGTTGTTCTCCTTATCTACTAAGCACTCTGCTACCGACACCTTAAGGTAAAGCTCTGCTAGGGGCTTCCGCTGTCCTCCTTAGATCGCCGTACAGGCCCTTCGGTATACCTCGTCCTTTTCCACTGCCTCTTCCTATGCCTGCAGTTGTAGTTCCTATATGTGTGTCGCTACTAGGCGGATAGTCTCCTCGCCTAGCTCCTCCTTAAACATCTAGAATGTTCGTAACTTTAGCTAGTCGTCCTCGTACGTCGCTAGCATGTCCTAGTCCTGTCTAGATAGCATATTAGCCCTGCTGTTGTCCTTACCCTTGCGATACTAGAGTCTTATATTGAACCGGCTTAGGTACATTGCCTATCGTACATGCCTCTTAGACAGCTTCTAGGGCTGTGTAAAGTACTCTAGGTTCTTGTAGTTAGTTAGGGCAAGGAACTTAGGAACTAAGCAGAGTTTACTATCCTACGCTTTGCAACAACGTACGACTGCCAGCAATTCCTTGTTACAGATAGGGTAGTTGCACTTAGCTAGGGAGTTCTTCTTAGAGAAATACGCACATAGGTGCAGAAGTCTGTCCAAGCCTACCTGTAACAGGATGCCTCCTATGCAGTACCCTAAGGAGTCGGTTTCCAGTATCGTTATACGTTCCGGGTCGAAGGCGGCAAGCGTTAGTCCTGTAGTAAAGACCTCCTTTAGCTTGTTAAAGCTCCTATTGCACTCGTCCGTCTACTTGAACTGCTTGTCCTTATATGTTAGCTCGACTAGGGGGCGTACGATCTCCGAGTAGTTCCGTATAAACTAGCAGTAGAAGTTGGCAAACCTAAGAAATTCCCGTACACCCTTAACGCTCGTAGGTGGCTTCCATTGCTTAATAGCATTAATCCTTTTCCTATCTATGCTAATGCCTTCCCCTGCCTCGATAATAAACCCTAGGTATTTCGTACACTAGACACCAAATTTACATTTGTCGATATTAAGGTACAAGCCAGCCTGCTGCAGTCGGTCTAGCACCTTCTTAACGTCCTGTACGTAATCTGCATAGGTGCTGTCCGTAAAAACTAGGGTGTCGTCGAGGTACGCCGAGCAGATATCGTCTAGTAACCCTTGCAAGGACTTGTTAATGTATCTTTAGAAGGTTGCCGGTGCATTGGCAAGGCTAAAGGGGGTAACAAGCTACTTAAAAAGACCGTATCTTGTACAGAACGCAGTTATCTATTTACAGCCTTCCTTAATCCGTATCTTGTAGAAAGCCGAGACTACGTTAAGCTTAGTAAACTACTTTGCCTTGCTAATCCGTCCAAGAGTCTCCTTAATAAGGGGTAGGGGGTACCAGTCCTTCTTAGTAATCGCGTTAATGCCTCTGTAGTCTATATAGAAACGCAAGCCGGCCTTCCCCTCCTTATAGACAACTAGCACTAGGGCTCCTATAGACGAGGTACTTGCCTAAATAAACCCTTTACTAAGCAGGTCGTCTAGTGTCTTGCGCAGTACTAGGAGTTCTCTAGAGGACATTCCGTACAGCGGGCCGTACAGTACCTTAGGCAGACTCCTATCGGGACAGGGCTCTAGCTAGATGTCGTAGTTAATCCCTTCTCCCTAGTATAGTAGCAGTTTTAAGGCCGACTTTAGCTCGAAGAGGTCCAGGTATCCTGCGTATTCCCTTAGGAGCCTCGTATAGGGGTCTGTTACTTCCTTAGGCGCTAATGCCTTCTTAATGTCTACAGTCGCAGTGTTGATTTCGGCCTTAGCATTGTTAACCTGCAGAGCCCTCCCTTAGTCTTAGAGCCTCTGCTTCGTTGCTGCCAGGTACAGCCGTCCTCGTCCAACGTCTAGCTTGCCCGCTAGCGTTCTATCTATAGCTTCCCTAGTATTAGGTTATACCCTAACTTGTCCTATATAACGTAGGGGTATAAGTCCTGCTTATAGTGTCCCTGTATCTCTATCGTTACTTTTACTATATAGGTAATGTCCAGTCCTCGCCCAGTAATGCCTAACATGCGTATAGGTACAGTAGGGGTCGTCTTAATATAGTGTCTCTATACGAAGTCTTTGCTAATTACTCTATACACTAAACATCCTGTGTTAATTAATGTCCGCGCCGTTGCGGATCTGTTTAGCGTAGGCCGTACGATAAACGGCGTAGTCGTTATGTAGTTACTCTTTAAAGATAGCCAAGTAGTGCTTTAATTTGGCAATCTATCTTATATACGCCTCTAGCAGAGCCTTCGCTTAGAGGCTACTCTTTTCCTAATTCGTCGTCGTCTAATTAGGACTCCTAATCTTCTTGTTAGGGCGCTGCAGTTGCTACCCTTGCAGTGGTCGGCTGTTCCCTAGGTCTCTCTGCTAGCAAAAGCCTACAATTCTGTACAGTGTAGCCTATTTTGCTACACCGGTAGCAGCTCCCTTCTGCTCGTCTCTTGTTAAGGGTAGCTATATCTACCTATTGTGCCCTTTTAGTAGCGGCCCTTAGCTGTACAGTAACGGCTGCCGCTACCCTCGTCGTCGTTGGTTCCCAGTCTATAGCCTCCGTCTGCCGCTAGAGGGGTTGTCGCATCTTGTAAGCGCAGCTTATCCGTCCGAGCCTGCGCTGTTAATCGTCGACTATTCTAAGGAGATTACAGAATTCCTCGTACGTAGCTAGTCGCATTACGCCTACTAGTCCTGTTATAATCTCCTTAGAGAGGCCTATCTCTAAGAAGGTAATTTTTATCCTGTCCTCCTATTAGAGACCTCCTGCCTCTGCTAGAGTCTGGTCGTATTCTGCGAGGAACTCTTATACAGTCTTGCGTCCTTGCTTTATCGTATTGACCTGTAGGAGTGCTTGGCTCTCGCAGTCTAGATCCTTGTAGCTCTTGTTAAGAGCTGCCTAGAGTATCGTTGTTGTAGCTATTGCCGGGTTGGCAATGGCCGTCCCGTAGTACAGCAGAATCCGTGCTGCCACCCTGCCCTTTAACCTCCTAAAGAGGTATACTACCTTATCTAGCTTAGTCGGGTATGCTCCTAAGTTGACTAGAAGCTTAGAGCGTATCTGGGCAGCCTAGGAGGGGTACTCGGCCAGAGCCTTACTGTCGTAAGTAGTAACATCAGGGAGTTTGCTCTTAGGGGTCGGGGTGTAGGCTATCGTGTTCGTCGTCGTAGGGGTTAGATCGCAATCGGATGCCCTAAGCTGTCGTAGCTCCTGTTCCCGTTAGGAAATTATCGCAGCCTAGTAGCTAACTTGCTGCTCGAGCTGCCTCTTATGTTCTAGCAGCTCCTCGTACGCGCAGTGTATCTGTCCCTGCATAGCTGTAGGTTCTATAGAGATGTCGCTGTCTATCTTCGTTGTATTACTGCAGTTACTAACTGTAAGCACAGTTCCTAAAATAAAGGGCTTAAGAGTCTTGGTTTAGAAACTTAAGGTTGGGTATCTATATAAAGGAACTAATAGGCAGTTTCTTCGTTGTCTGCTGCTGTACAATTTGTACCTACGAAGCTAAGCCAGCAATTTCCCTTTATGCAGGGGTGCAAGGTTTACATTCTATACAGAGGATCGGGAGTTCCCCCTCTGTACAGTAGTGCAGAGTTTTCCCTTTGCCTAGAGGGGCGGCAATTCCCCTCTATGCAGGGCTATAGGGTTCTCCCTCTATCTAGGAGTAGGGTCGTGTCGGTGATTCTGTACAGAGGGTAGGGTCGTATTGGTGCCGCTAAGTCGCAGTCCTTAGGGCGACGGCTGGCTTAGGTCTAGGACCTGGGCTGGGCGGCGCCCCCTAACATATTTTAAGGGCCTGGATTAGTCCTTAAGTCTGTTCGTCCGATTCGTAAGCTTCTCTAATTATTAGGAGCAGTTCTCTAGGTTGATTTGCTTCTTTAGTTAATTTATTATCGTTCTGTTCGTTGTCGGAGGTAACAGAGCCTTTAGTTTTAGAGTCTTCGGTGTTAAATGTTTCGTTATCTGGTTCGCTTTCTGAATCGTTATCCTCTAGGAAGGCAGGTGCTAGACACAGAGCAAAAGAGACAGCGATTGATAGTGTACCTTCTTTTAGGTAGGTCTTTAGGTCCTTGCTTAGGTTATAGGCCTTTAGGATAGTTTAGTTACACATTGTCTGGCCTTCTTTTCGGTCTACTGGATAGGCTCTAGGCATCCGGGTAAGGGCATCAGCCCTTAAATTAAGAGATCCAGGCGCGTATTGAATAACAAAGTTGAACCTTAAGAGGAATTTGCTCTAGCGGGCTTGTCTGTAATTAAGGATTTTGCTCTTTATAAAATCAATCAAGTTCTTGTAGTCTAAACTGACTTAGGTCGGGTAGGCTGCACCTTCGAGTTCTGGCTGCTACTCTTTAAATGCTTTAACGATTGCAAGGAGCTCTTTGTTATATATCTCGTAATTGCATTCGGTAGGTAGCATCTTCTTTAAAAGGTAAGCTACTAGGAGCTATAGCTAGTTAGGCGATTTTCGTTAAAGGAGAACTGCTCTAATAGCTCCGTTAGAGGCGTCTGTTTCTACGCAGGTTTCTAAGTTAAAGTTAAAGTGTTAAAGGATTGGATCTTTAGTAAATCGTTGCTATAGGAGGTAGAATGCGTGTTAGCAGGAGTTAGTCCAGTCAAACTTAGCTTCTTTCTTTGTTAGAGCATTTAGTAGCTTTACTATTAAGCTAAAGCCCTAAATAAAACGACAGTAGAAGTTAGCGAACCTAAGGAAGCCTTGCACTTCTTTAACAGTCTTTGGGATCTTCTAGTCCAGGATTGCTTAAATCTTTGCCGGGTCTATACGAATGCCTTTGTCTAAGATAATAAGACTAAGGAATTGAACATCTTATTAGTGAAATTCGCACTTGTTAATGTCTAGATGCAAGCCTGCTTTTGCCAGTTTCGCCAGTACCTTTCGGACGTATTCTTAATGTTCTTTCAGTGTAGTGCTGTAGATCAGGATGTCGTTAATGTAAGCGGTAACAAATTGGTCCAAGTACTCTCTTAGTGTGTCGTTTATATATTCTTAAAAAGTGCTAGGTGCATTGCACATCCTAAAGGGCATTACTAGGGATTCGAACAGGCCGTACCGGGTTCTAAAGGCGGTCAACTATTCTTGTCCTTTAGCTATCTAAATCTTGTTAAAGGCTGCAATTACATCGAGCTTAGTAAACTATTTTGCTTTCGAGAGGCGATCTAGTGTTTCTTAGATTAGAGGGATCGGATACCGGTTCTTCTTAGAGATAGCGTTAAGGTTGCGGTAGTCAACACAGAAGTGTAGCCCTCTACTAGGCTTTTTAATAAACATAACAGGGCCGGCGGCAGGTAAGCGACTAGATCGAATAAAGCCTTTCTAAAGGTTTTGTTACAGAAGCCTTTGTAGGACTTGGAGTTCTTTGCAGGACATTTAGTAGAGAGGTCCGAAAGGGGGTGTCTGACCTTCTTCCAGTTTCATCTTGTAATCGTAAGGTCGGTAAGGAGGTAGCTTGTCAGCTTCTCTAACTAACTATACACTAAGGAAGTCGTAGCATTTTGTTAGTACTTTTGTCTCTAGATTGGTAGCTTCTCGGTTTTCGTCGAACTTAGCAAGGGCTTTCTCGATGTCTTCTATTAACGCAGCCAAGATTTGAGCTCCTTTTTCCTTTGCAGCTGTATAGAAAGCAGCTACGGATACTAGGAGGATCGAATCTCTTGTGCTGTCCGTAGGAGTAAGCTAAGTCAAAGTGTAGCAATGGTTTTAGCAATGTTCTAAGTTTATATCGAGGCTTCCAGTGTCCTAGTTAATCTGTAGGTTATAGAGCTTTAGCTAAGGCAATCCTAGGATTATTTTCTGGTTAGGTAGAGGTATAACAAAGCAAGAGAGGTGTTCTTTGTAGTTGTTCCTAAGTTGAAGTTTAACGTAGGCAATCTAAGTTATACCTCCTACAGAGGCCTCGCTGCCGTTAAACATCTTTAAGGGTCTAGGGTATTTTAAGTTCTAAGTAGGGATCCCTAAGGAGTTAACAAGTCCAGGGTTAATAAAACTCTTGCTATGTAAGGGGCTTAAGAATCTTGGTTCAGAAACTTAAGGCTAGGTATCTATATAAAGGAACTAACAGGCAGTTCCTTCGTCGTCTGCTGCTGTACAATTTGTACCTACGAAGCCAAGCTAGCAATTTCCCTCTATGCAGGGATGCAAGGTTCACCCTCTGTATAGAGGATCGGGAGTTCTCCCTCTGTACAGTAGTACAGAGTTTTCCCTCCGTTTAGAGGGGCGGCAATTCCTCTCTATATAGGGCTATAGGGTTCTCCCTCTGTACAGGAGTGTAGTCCTGTTAGTAATTCTGTACAGAGGGTAGGGTCGTGCTAGCGCTGCTAAGTTGCAGTCCTTAGGGCGACGGCTGGCTTAGGTCGGGTCTAGGACCTAGGCTGGGCGGCGCCTCCTAATAATACCCCACCCTCCCTTCTTGTAGTGCCCTTTTTCGTACAGCAGTGTGCTGTACACCCTTAGCTCCTTCTGTTCCTTTGGCAGGTCGCGACTTCCTACTCTGTCCGGCTGTCTATATAGTCGTCGTTGTCGCCTACTAGGTCGTAGTTGCCTCCTTGCTATTTTACCCAGTTGTAGCAGCTGCCCTAGTTGCTATTGCCTCTTATAGCAGGCAGTTACCCCCTCTAAAGTCCAAGTCTCTCCCTTCTCTTTCCCTTCCCCTTTGCTTTCTATTCCCTGCCTGTCTCCCTCCTTCTACGCTATCTACTGTCTACTACTGTCTACTACCGTCTACAGTCTACTATCTACTATCTAATATCTACTACCCTAGCTACTACTACTTACTACTACCTACTAGCTACTATTATGCCGTCCGCCCTGTCTAGTAGCTCCCTCGTAGGTGCTGGCTCCTCCTCCTCCGCTCGTCCGGCTAGGGTCCCCTCCTATTTCTGCCTCTAGTAGTAGAATCCTTAATTTTGATTAATAGCTACGTTCCCAGTTCGTGCAGATTCCCGTTTTCTGTACAGTCTAAGCTAACGTCTTAGGTGCTACACTAACGAGCAGCAGGATGCGGCCGAGCTGCCCTACTACGCCTTCTAGTGTAATCCTGCCTAGGTTACACCTTAGCAGGTAGCTATAGCCTGGGCGTCGTACGTTAACGCTATCCTTATCGCTACCTAGGGCTAGCCCTGCGCCCCCTGCCCTAACTCCCCCTAGCCCTTACTTAGCCTATACTGCCTCCTAAGCTTCTGGGCTAGGGTATATGCCTTGTGCAAGTGGAAGGATAGCTCCCTCTACTGTCCCTGCTGCTGTCCGGAGGAGGCGCGTAGGGGTAGGGGGGTGTCTCTGCTTCCTAGGGCTGGCCTAGGTAGGGGTAGGGGTCCTGCTAAGTGGGAGGTAATTGAGATCTCAGATAGGGAGTCGGCTGCTCTAGTCCCCTAGGGTAGTAGCTAGTGAGCTACCCCCTCCCTCCCTAGGTAGTGTAAGAAATTCCAGACAGTTCTGCTCTTAATTCTTCTTATTTCCACTTTTGTTCCTATCTGCTTCCTGGCTGTCCCCTTTCTTCTGCCCTCCTTCCGTACAGTGTCGTACAGTGTAGTGTCGGTAGGATCCTCTAGTGTCCTACATCGTAATTTTCGATCTCTTTAACAATTCGAGTTGCTAGCAGCTACCCTGTCCTTAGGGTAGATCGTGCTCCTTTTTGCCGTACAGCGCAGTGTTACTGTAACTGGGTAGGGGAATGGTTCTCTTCCTACCTGTCTAGTGCAGCTGTGTCCTGTAGGGCCTTATATAGTTCCTATGTAGGCTCTGCCCACCCTCTCTATTTTACTAGGTACTCTGCCTTCCCCCGCTTCCTTCAGCTCTTAAGGATCCCTTCTACCTTATACTCTTCCTAGCCCTCGGTTATAATCGCTAGTAGGCGCGCGTCGTCTGTCGTCTAGTGCAGCAGGGGGTCTGTGTTCGCTAGCTGTACGAGGTCTGTAGAAGACTAGATAAATCCCTAGGGCAGTGTTTAGTCGTATAGTGTATGTTCCTACTAGTCGGACTACTGTAAACTTCCTGTTCTTCCAATCTAGCTTCTTGCTTAGTCGGTCCGTACGGATGTTACACTAGTTTAGCCAGACCTTATCCCCTGCCTCGTACCTTAGTGCAGCCTGTCGTCCTTTGTTGGCCTGCTCTTCTGTATTCTGTTAAGCTATAGCTAGGCTTGCCTGTGCCTATTAGTTGGCATTTGTAATCGTCCGTACGATGGCCTCTCCTTACTGAATTAGTGATTGTACAGGGTGTAGGATATTACTACTTAGGGTCGGTAGGAGCGGGGAATAGTCGTATCTATAGGCTATAAAGAAGGGGGATAATCCTATAGTATTAGCTGTACGGCTGTTAATAGCCAGCTCTGCTATAGGGAGGAGGCGGTTCCAGTTCGTTTAGTTATAGTCGACGTACGCTTGGAGGTACGCTTCTAACGTCGAATTGTCCCTTTCCGTCGCTCCGTCCGTCTGCAGGTGCTATACGGTTGACAGGCGACGTTCTACCTTTAGCAACTAGCAGACCCTTGCCTAGAGCTGGCTCGTAAACTGCGTGCCCTAGTCTAATACAATTGACCTGGGGAAACCGTGCTTGCTAAACGTCGTCTATATAAATGCCTATGCGGTGTCTTTAGCTATAATAGAGTCTATTCCCTCTAGTATTACCCTCTTCGTTAGCTTGTCTGTAACTACTATAATGTCTTGCCGTCCGTCGCTCTTAGGGAGGTCTGTAATAAAGTCTACTGTTAGGTCTTGCTAGGGCTAGTCCGGAATTGGTAGGGGTTTTAGCAACCTATGCTTTAGTTTACGCTATAGCTTCGTCTGTCTGCACACATTGCAGTTCTGTATAAACCTGCGGATGTCCTTCGCTATCGCCGGCTAGTAGTAGTCCCTAGCGACAATGCTGTACGTCTCTTCGCGCCCTAGGTGCCCGGTAGCTATAGAATTATGTGCCCGTTGTATTAAGCTCGTTTAGAGCTTCTCGTCTGCTAGGACCTAAATCTGATTCCTGAACTTTAGGTTGTTCTCCTCGTCTACTAAGCACTCTGCTGCCGACACCTTAAGATAGAGCTCTGCTAGGAGCTTCCGCTGTCCTCCTTAGATCGCTGTACGGGCCCCTCGGTACACCTCGTCCTTCTCTACTGCCTCTTCCTATACTTGCAGTTAGGGCTCCTATAGATGCGTCGCCGCTAGGCGGATAGTCTCTTCGCCTGGCTCCTCCTTGAACATCTGGAATGTTCGTAACTTTAAACGGTCGTTCTCGTACATCGTTAGCATGTCCTGGTCCTGCCTAGATAACGCATCGGCCCTGCTATTGTCCTTACCCTTTCGATACTGGAGTCTTATATTGAACCGGCTTAGATACATTGCCTATCGTACGTGCCTCTTAGACAGCTTCCGGGGCTGCGTAAAGTATTCCAGGTTCTTGTAGTTAGTTAGGGCGAGGAACTTAGGCACTGAGCGGAGTTCTCTATCCTATGCTTTGCAACAATATACGACTGCTAGCAACTCCTTGTTGTAGATAGGGTAGTTGCACTTAGCTAGGGAGTTCTTCTTAGAGAAATACGCGCATAGGTGCAGGAGTCCGTCCGAGCCTACCTGCGACAGGATACCTCTAATGCAATACCCTAAGGAGTCGGTTTCCAGTATCGTTATACGTTCTAGGTCAAAGGCAGCAAGTGTTAGCCCTGTAGTAAAGAGTTCCTTTAGCTTGTTAAAGCTCCTATCGCACTCGTCCGTCTACTTAAACTGCTTGTCCTTATATGTTAACTTAACTAGGGGGCGTACGATCTCCGAGTAGTTCTATATAAACTAGCGGTAGAAGTTGGCAAACCCAAGAAATTCCTATATGCCCTTAACGCTTATAGGCGGCTTCTATTGCTTAATAGCATCAATCTTTTTCCTATCTATGCTAATGCCTTTCCCTGCCTTAATAATAAACTCTAGGTATTTCGTACATTGGACACCGAATTCACATTTGTCGATGTCGAGGTACAAGCCAGCCTGCTGCAGTCGGTCCAGCACCTTCTTAACGTCCTGTACGTAATCTGCGTAGGTGCCGTCCGTAAAAACCAGGGTGTCGTCGAGGTATACTAAGCAGATGTCGTCTAGTAACCCTTGCAAGGACTTGTTTATGTACCTTTAGAATGTTGTTAGTGCGTTAGCAAGGCTAAAGGGGGTAACAAGCTACTTAAAAAGACTATATCTCGTACAGAAGGCAGTTATCTATTTACAGCCTTCCTTAATCCGTATCTTGTAGAAGGCTGAGACTACGTTAGGCTTAGTAAACTACTTTGCCTTGCTGATCCGTCCGAGAGTCTCCTTAATAAGGGGTAGGGGGTACCGGTCCTTCTTGGTAATCGCGTTAATGCCTCTGTAGTCTACGCAGAAATGCAACCCGGCCTTTCCCTCCTTATAGACAAACAGTACTAGGGCTCCTGCAGACGAGGTACTTGCCTAAATAAAACCTTTAGCAAGCAGGTCGTCCAGCGTCTTGCGCAGTACTAGGAGTTCTCTAGAGGACATTCTCTATAGCAGTCCGTACAGTATCTCCGGCAGACTCCTATCCGGACGGGGCTCTAGCTAGATGTCGTAGTCAATTCCTTCTCCTTAGTGTAGCAGCAGTTTTAAGGCCGACTTTGGCTCGAAGAGGTCTAGGTATCTAGCATATTCCTTTAGGAGCTTCGTACAGGGGTCTATTACCTTCTTAGGTGCCAATGCCTTCTTAAGGTCCGCCGTTGCCGTGTTGATTTCGGCCTTAGCATTGTTACCCTGCAGGGCCTTCCCTTAGTCTTAGGGCTTCTGCTTCGTCGACGTGCTAGCTCCGGCCGTAGCGTTGTCGTCCTGCCGGACTCTCCCTTGGTCTTAGAGTCTCTGCTTCGTTACTGCCAGGTACAGCCGCCTTCGTCCTACGTCTAGCTTGCCCCTCTAGCGCTCTATCTATAGCTTCCCTAGTATTAGGTTATAACCCAGCTTGTCCCGTACGACATAGAGGTATAAGTCCTGCTTATAGTGTCCCTGTACTTCTATTGTTCCTTTTACGATGTAGGTATTGTCTGGTCCTTGCCTGGTAGTGCCCAATATGCGTACTAGTATAGTGGGGGTCGTCTTAATCTAGTGTCTCTGTACGAAGTCTTCGCTTATTACTCCGTACACTAAACATCCTGTGTTAATTAATGTCCGCACTGTTGCGGACCTGTTTAACGTTGGCCGTACGATGAACGGCGTAGTCGTTATATAGTTGCTCTTAAAAGATGGCCAAGTAGTGCTTTGATTTAGCAATCTATCTCGTATACGCATCTAGCAGAGTCTTCGCTTAGAGGCTACTCCTTTCCCGACTCGTTGTCGTTCAAGTAGGACTCCTAATCCTCTCGTTATAGCGTCGCAGTTGCTACCCTTGCAGTAGTCGGCCGTCCCCTAGGTCTCTCTACTAGCAAAAGCCTGCAATTCCGTACAGTATAGCCTATCTTGCTATACTAGTAGCAGCTCCCTTCTGCTCGCCTCTTGTTAAGGGTAGCTATGTCTACCTATTGCGCCCTTTTGGTAGCAGCCCCTGGCCGTACGGTAACGGCTGCTGCTACCCTCGTCGTCGTTAGCTCCTAGTCTATAGCGTTCGTCTGCTGCTAGAGGGGTTGTCTTATCTCTTAAGCGCAGCTTATCTGTCCAAGCCTACGCTGCTGGTCGTCGACTATTCTAAGGAGATCGCAGAATTCCTCGTATATAGCTAGTCGCATTAGGCCTACTAGCCCTGTTATAATCTCCTTAGAGAAGCCTACCTCTAAGGAGGTAATTTTTATTCTGTCCTCCTATTAGAGACCTCCTGCTTCTGCCAAAGTCCAGTTAAATTCTGCGAGGAATTCTCGTACAGTCTTGCGTCCTTGCTTTATCGTATTAACCTGTAGGAGTGCTCGGCTCTCGCAGTCTAGGTCCTTATAGCTCTTGTCTAGAGCTGCCTAGAGTATCGTCGTCGTAGCTATTGCCAGGTTAGCAATAGCTGTCTCGTAGTACAGCAGAATCCGTGCTGCCGCCCTGCCCTTTAACCTCCTAAAGAGGTAGACCACCTTGTCTAGCTTAGTTAGGTATGCTCCTAAGTCGACTAGAAGCTTAGAGCGTATCTGGGCAGCCTAGGAGGGGTACTCGGCCGGAGCCTTACTATTGTATGTAGAGACGTTAGGGAGTTTGCTCTTAGGGGTCGGGGTGTAGGCTATCGTATTCGTCGTCGACGTAGGGGTCGGATCGCGATAGGACGCCCTAAGCTGTCGTAGCTTCTATTCCTATTGGGAAATCATCTTAGCCTAGTGGCTTACTTGCTGCTCGAGCTGCCTCTTGTGTTCTAGCAGCTCCTCGTATACGCAGTGTATACGTCCCTCTATAGCTATAGTTTCTATAGGGATGTCGCTGTCTATCTTTGTTTTATTACTACAGTTACTAACAGTAAGATTAGTTCCTAATGTAAGGGGCTTAAGAATCTTAGTTTAGAAACTTAAGGCTGGATATCTATATAAAGGAGCTAATAGGCAGTTCCTTCGTCGTCTGCTACTGTACAATTTGTACCTACAAAGCTAAGCTAGCAATTTCCCTCTGTATAGAGATGCAAGGTTTACCCTCTATATAGAGGATCGGGAGTTCTCCCTCTATATAGTAGTGCAGAGTTTTCCCTCCGTTTAGAGGGGCAGTAATTCCTCTTTATATAGGGCTATAGGGTTCTCCCTCTGTGTAGGAGTGTAGTCCTGTTAGTAATTCCGTATAGAGGGTAGGGTCGTGCTAGCGCCGCTAAGTCGCAGTCCTTAGGGCGACAGCTAGCTTAGGTTGGGTCTAGGATCTAGGCTGGGCGGCGCCCCCTAACATGCTAGTTGCACTGCAGTCGATTTTCGTAAGTACTAAGTATATAGAATCCTTTTTAGTATAGATATTTGCTATAACTACAAAGGGAGGATAAGTTAACTCGTCCTCTGCCTTAGTACAGAATTGTTAGGGGGCGCCGCCTAGCCTAGGTCCTGGACCTAAGCTAGCCGTCGCCCTAAGGACTGCGACTTAGCAGCGCTAGCACGACCCTACCCTCTGTACAGAATTACTAACAGGACTATACTCCTGTACAGAGGGAGAACCCTATAGCTCTATATAGAGAGGAATTGCTGTCCCTCTAAACAGAGGGAAAACTCTGCACTACTATATAGAGAGAGAACTCCCGATTCTCTATATAGAGGGTAAACCTTGCATCTCTATACAGAGGGAAATTGCTAGCTTAGCTTTGTAGGTACAAATTGTACAGCAGCAGACGACGAAAGAACTGCCTATTAGCTCCTTTATATAGATACCTAGCCTTAAGTTTCTAAACTAAGATTCTTAAGCCCCTTATATTAGGAACTAATCTTACTGTTGGTAACTGCAGTAATAAAACAAAGATAGACAGCGACATCCCTATAGAAACTATAGCTATAGAGGGAAATATAAACTGCGCGTACGAGGAGCTGTTGGCATATAAGGCCTAGCTCGAACAACAAGTAAGCTACTAGGCTGCTGTAAGGGCTTAAGAATCTTAGTTTAGAAACTTAAGGTTAGGTATCTATATAAAGGAACTAATAGACAGTTCCTTCGTCGTCTATTGCTGTACAATTTGTACCTATAAAGCTAAGCTAGCAATTTCCCTTTATATAGGGGTACAAGGTTTACACTCTGTACAGAGGATCGGGAGTTCTCCCTCTATACAGTAGTGCAGAGTTTTCCCTCTGTTTAGAGGGACAGCAATTCCCCTCTATATAGGGCTATAGGGTTCTCTCCCTATACAGGAGTAGGGTCCTGTTAGTAATTCTGTACAGAGGGTAGAGTCGTGCTAGCGCTGCTAAGTCGCAGTCCTTAGGGTAACGGCTAGCTTAGGTCGGGTCCAGGACCTGGGCTAGGCGGCGCCCCCTAACAGCTGCGATAATTTCCTAATAGGAACAGGAGCTACGACAACTTAGGGCGTCCGATCGCGATCCGACCCCTACGACGAACACAATAGCCTACACCCCGACCCCTAAGAGCAAACTCCCTGACGTTACTACGTACGATAGCGAGGCTCTGGCCGAGTACCCCTCCTAGGCTGCCCAGATGCGCTCCAAGCTTCTGGTTGACTTAGGAGCATACCTAACCGAGCTAGACAAGGTAGTTTACCTCTTTAGGAGGTAAAAGGCGTAGTAGTTCCGTTATCCTTTACTTAGCAGGGGATAAAGTAGCGTTCTTTGCTTAGTCGATCTACTACGTTAAGCGTAGCATTATATCTATCGGAATCCGGCAGGCCAGTTACGAAATCTATCGTAATATGCTGCTACGGTTTCTTAAAGATCGGAAGTAGCTTTAATAAACTGGCCGGAAGGCTGTAACAGGGTTTCGCTGCTTAACATACGTAACAGTTAGCGATAAACTAGTAGATCCGCTCGAAAATTTGCGGAAACTAGTAGATCGTTCTTACCGCTTCTATTGTCTTCTTAGAGCCAGCGTAGTCAATATCCTTAAAACTATAGACTAGCTAGATAACCTCTGTAATTAGTTCTTCTGGAACTATTAGCTTCCCTAAACTTGTTTTGCCAAGCTTCTACTAGTAATTAAGCTGTTCTACCTTCTCGTAGAGCGTCTCTTCCTCGATTGGCGGTTTTATCGCGCAGATCTCTACTTCTTTCAACACCTTGGCGTCTACTATCCGCTCGGTCAACACCTTCTGGAACATGTTCGGATCTTCTTTTGCGTAACTGGTCTTCTCCTCCCTTCTTGTTAGCGCGTTAGCCTTTCCGTTTTAAGCTCCGGGCCGATAAGTAATCTTAAAGTCGAACCCGGATAAGTAAGCAGCCTACCGAGCCTAGCGGCGCGATAGCTTCTACGTCTTTATAAAATAGGTTAGCGACTAATAGTCTGTAAGGACCTAGACCGTGCTCTTTCTGGCTATAAGCTCCGGTTTCCACTCCTTGAAAGCCTAGATAATAGCTAACAGTTCTTTGTCGTAGATAGCGTAGTTCCGCTTAGCCTCGTTTATAGACTTGCTAAAGAAAGCTACTGGATAGAGGGTCTCGTCGGCGTCGTTATACTGAAAAAGGACCTCTGCAGTCACTGTATCGGATGCGTCCGTCTCTAGATAGATCGTCTTTTTCGGTCGGAAGTGCGCCAGTACTAGCGCTGAGGCTACCGCTTCTTTTAGTCGATTAAAAGCCTCCGTGCACTTCTTATTCTATAGGCCAGCGGCCTCCTTCTTTAATGCTTCGTTTAGGGGTCTCGCTATCTTGCTAAAGTCCTTAATAAATCGCCGATAGTAGCTGCAGAACCTAAGAAGAGCTCTGATTTAGGTAGTGTTTCCGGATTTCGGCTGCTTTTATTCCGCGACAGCGGCGACCTTTAAGGGGTCTATCCGAATTCCCTCTCTGCTAACGATATGGACCTGGCAGCGACGAAGCAGAGGCTCTGGGACTAAGGGAGGGCTGCGCAGGGTAACAATGCTAAGGCCAAAATTAACACGGCAACAGCAGACATTAAGAAGGCATTAGCACCTAAGAAAGTAACGGACACCTATACGAAGCTCCTAAAGGAATACGCAGGATACCTAGACCTCTTCGAGCGGAAGTTAGCCTTAAAACTGCTGCTACACCAAGGAGAGGGGATTAACTACGACATCCAGCTAGAACCCTGTCTAGACAGGAGCCTGCTAGAGGTACTGTACAGGCCGCTGTATAGAATGTCCTCTAGAGAACTCCTAGTACTGCGCAAGACACTAGACGACCTGCTTGCCAAAAGTTTCATTTAGGCAAGTACCTCGTCTGCAGGAGCCCTAGTGCTGTTTGTCTAGAAGGATAGGAAGGCCGGTTTGCGTTTCTGCGTAGACTATAGAGGCATCAACGCGATTACTAAGAAGGACTAGTACCCCCTACCCCTTATTAAGGAGACTCTCGGACGGATCAGCAAGGCAAAGTAGTTTACTAAGCTTAACGTAGTTTCGGCCTTCTACAAGATACAGATTAAGGAAGGCTGTAAATAGATAACTGCCTTCTGTACGAGATATAGTCTTTTTAAGTAGCTTGTTACCCCCTTTAGCCTTGCTAACGCACCGGCAACCTTCTAAAGATACATTAACAAGCCCCTGTAAGGGTTACTAGACGACATCTGCTTAGCATACCTCGACGACACCCTGGTTTTTACAGACAGCACCTATGCAGATTATGTACAGGATGTTAAGAAAGTGCTAGACCGACTACAGCAGGCTAGCTTGTACCTCGACATCGACAAATGTAAATTTGGTGTCTAGCGTACGAAATACCTAGGCTTTATTATCGAGGCAGGGAAAGGCATTAGCATAGATAGGAAGAAGATTAATGCTATTAAGCAATAGAAGCCGCCTACGAACGTTAAGGGCGTACAGGAATTTCTTAGGTTTGCTAACTTCTACTACTAGCTTATATAGAACTACTCGGAGATCGTGCGCCCCCTAGTCGAGTTAATATATAAGGACAAGCAGTTTAAGTGGACGGATGAGTGCGATAGGAGCTTTAACAAGCTAAAGGAACTCTTTACTATAGGGCCAACGCTTGCCGCCTTCGACCTAGAACGTACGACGATACTGGAAACCGACTCCTTAGGGTATTGCATTAGAGGTATCCTGTCGCAGGTAGGCTCGGACGGACTCCTGCACCCCTACGCGTATTTCTCTAAGAAGAACTCCCTAGCTAAATGCAACTACCCTATGTATAACAAGGAGTTGCTAGCAGTCGTACAGTATTGCAAAGCGTAGGACGGAGAACTCTGCTTAGTGCCTAAGTTCCTTGCCCTAACTAACTACAAGAACCTAGAGTACTTTACGCAGCCCTGGAAACTGTCTAAGAGGCACTTACAGTAGGCAATGTACCTAAGCCGGTTTAATATAAGACTCTAGTATCGTAAGGGTAAGGACAACAGCAGGGCTAACGCATTATCTAGACAGGATCAGGACATACTAACAACGTATAAGGACGACCGGTTAAAGTTACGAACATTCCAGATGTTCAAGGAGGAGCCAGGCGAGGAGACTATCCGCCTAGCGGCGACGCACCTATAGGAGCCCTAACTGCAAGTATAGGAAAAGGCAGTAGAAAAGGACGAGGTGTACCGAGGGGCCTATACAGCGATCTAAGGAGGACAGCGGAAGCTCCTAGCAGAGCTCTATCTTAAGGTATCGGCAGCAGAGTGCTTAGTAGACAAGGAGAACAACCTAAAGTTCAGGAATCGGATTTAGGTCCTGGCCGACGAGAAGCTCTGTACAAGCTTAATACAATAGGCGCACGATTCTATAGCAACCGGGCACCTAGGGCATAAGGAGACGTACAGCATTGTCGCTAGGGACTGCTACTGGCTAGCGATAGCGAAGGACATCCGCAGGTTCGTACGAAACTGCGATATATACAGACAGACGAAGCCCTAGTATAAGTTAAAGCATAGACTGCTAAAGCCCCTACCAATCCCAGACCGGCCCTAGCAAGACCTAACTGTAGACTTTATTCCAGATCTACCTAAGAGCGACGGACAGCAGAACATTATAGTAGTTATAGACAAGCTAACGAAGGGGGTAATACTAGAAGGAATAGACTCGATTACGGCTAAAGACACTGCCTAGGCCTTTATACAGACGACGTTTAGCAAGCATAGGTTCCCTTGGTTAGTTGTGTCGGACCGGGGTACGCAGTTTACGAGCCAGCTCTAGGCGAGGGTCTGCTAGTTGCTAAAGGTAGAACGTCGCCTGTTAACCGCATAGCACCTGCAGACGGACAGGGCGACAGAGAGGGTCAATTCGACGTTAGAAGCGTACCTCTAAGTGTACGTCGACTATAACTAGACGAACTGGAACCGACTTCTCCCTATAGCAGAGCTAGCCATTAACAGCTGTACGGCTAATGCTACAGGTCTGTCCCCCTTCTTTATAGCCTATAGATACGACCATTCCCTGCTCCTACTAACCCTAAGTAGTAACACCCCGCGCCCTGTACGATCCCTAATTTAGCAAGGAGAGGCCATCGTACAGACGATTATAAACGCCTACTAATAGGCAAAGGCGAGCCTAGCTATAGCTTAACAGAATGCGGAAGAGCAGGCTAACAAGGGACGACAGGCTGCACTAAGGTACAAGGCAGGGGATAAGGTCTAGCTAAACCAGCGAAACATCCGTACAGACCGGCCGAGCAAGAAGCTAGATTAGAAGAACAGGAAGTTTACAGTAGTGCGACCAGTAGGGACATACGCCGTACGACTTAACACTCCCCTAGGGATTTATCTAGTCTTCTACGTAGACCTTGTACAGCCAGCGAACACGGACCCCCTACTGCACTAGACGACAGACGATACGCGCCTACTAGTAATATTAACTAGTACGGACCGGCCGAGCAAGAAGCTAGATTGGACGAACAGGAAGTTTACAGTAGTCCGACTAGTAGGGACATACGCTATACGACTTAACACTCCCCTAGGGATACACCTAGTCTTCTATGTAGACCTCGTTCGGCCGGCGAACACAGACCCCCTAGTGCACTAGACAACGGATAACGCGCGCCTACTAGCGATATTAACTAAGGGCTAGGAAGAGTACGTAGTAGAAGGAATCCTTAAGAGCTAAAGGAAGCAGGGGAAGGTAGAGTACTTAGTAAAATAGAGAGGATAGGCATAGCCTATGTAGGAACTATACGAAGCCCTGCAAGACACAACTGCGCTGGACAGGTAGGAGGAGAACCACCCCCCTGCCCAGTTACAGTAACACTGCGCTATACAGCAGAAAAGGGGCATAATCTACCCTAAGGACAGGGCAGCCGCTAGCAACTTAAGTTACCAAAGGATCGAGAATTACGACATAGGACACTATAGGATCCTACTAACACGACATCGTACGACACTGTATAGAAGAAGGGCTAGAGGAAGGGAACAGCTAGGAAACAGGTAGGAAGGAAAGTAGGAATAAGGAGAGTTAAGAGCAGAACTGTCCAAAATTTCTTACACTACTAGTAGGGGGGGGAGGGGGGGGGAGGCTTACTAGCTACTACCCCGTAGGACCAGGGCGGCCGACTCCCTATCTGAAATCTCAATTACCTCCTGCCTAGCAGGACCCCTACCCGGGCTAGCTCTAGGGAGCAGAGGCACCCCCCTACCCCTACACGCCTCTTCCAGACAGCGGTAGAGGCAGTAGAGGGAGCTATCCTTCTACTTGCACAAGGCACACACCCCGGCCTAGAAGCCTAGGAGGCAGTATAGGCTAAGTAAGGGCTAGGGAGAGGTAGGGTAGGGGGCGTAGGGCTGGCCCTAGGTAGCGATAAGGATAGCGTTAACGTACAATGCACAGGCTGTAGCTACCTGCTAAGGCGTAACCTAGGCGGGGTTACACTAGAAGGCGTAGTAGGGCAGCTCGGCTGCGTCCTGCTGCTCGTTAGTATAGCACCTAAGACGTCAGCTTAGACTATACAGAAGACAGGAATCTGTACGAACTGGAAGCGAAGCTGCTAATCAAATTAAGGATTCTACTGCTAGGGGCGGAAATAGGAGGGGACCCTGGCCGGACGAGCAGAGGAGGAGAAGCCAGCCACTACAAGGGAGCTACAGCGAGCATAGCTAGACAGGGCGGACGGCATAATAGTAGCTAGTAGGTAGGGGTACCTAGTAGTAGTTAGGGGTAGTAGTAACTAGTAGTAACAGGTAGTAGCTAATAGTAGGGCCGGAGTAGACAGTAGACAGTAGACGGTAGTAGACAGTAGACAGTAGTAGACAGTAGACGGCGTAGAAGGGGGAGGCAGGCAGGAATAAAAAGAAAAGGGAGAGGGAAAGAGAGGGGAGAGGCTTGGAATTTAGGGAAGAGGTAGCTGCCTGCTATAAGAGGCAATAGCAACTAGGGCAGCTGCTACAACTAGGTAAAATAGCTAGGAGGCAACTACGACCCAGTAGGCAACGAGCGACGACTATATAGACGGCCAGACGAAAATAAGAAGTCGCGACCTAGCAAAGAAACAGCAGGAGCTAAGGGTGTACGACACGCCGCTATACAGAAAAAGGGCACTACAAGAAGGGGGGGGGGGGGGGGGGGGGGGGGGGGGGGGGGGGGTTAGGGGACGCCGCCCAGCCTAGGCCAGGTCCTGGACCCGACCTAAGCTAGCCGTCGCCCTAAGGACTGCGACTTAGCGGCGCTAGTACGATCCTACCCTCTGTACAGAATTACCGACAGGACTATACTCCTATACAGAGGGAGAACCCTATAGCCCTACACAGAGGGGAATTACCGCCCCTCTAAACAGAGGGAAAACTCTGCACTACTGTATAGAGGGAGAACTCCTAATCCTCTATACAGAGTGTAAACCTTGCATCTCTATACAGAGAGAATTGCTAGCTTAGCTTCGTAGGTACAAATTGTACAGCAGCAGACGACGAAGGAACTGCCTATTAGTTCCTTGATATAGATACATAACCTTAAGTTTCTGAACTAAGATTCTTAAGCCCTTACATCGTAAGCGCGGCTTATCCGTCCGAGCCTGCGCTGTTAATCGTTGAATATTCTAAGGAGATTACAGAATTCCTCGTACGTAGCTAGTCGCATTACGCCTACTAGTCCTATTATAATCTCCTTAGAGAGGCCTATCTCTAAGGAGGTAAATTTTATCCTGTCCTCCTATTAGAGACCTCCTGCCTCTGCTAGAGTCTGGTCGTATTCTGCAAGGAACTCTCGTACGGTCTTGCGTCCTTGCTTTATCGTATTGACCCGTAGGAGTGCTCGGCTCTCGCGGTCTAGGTCCTTGTAGCTCTTGTTAAGAGCTGCCTAGAGTATCGTCGTTGTAGCTATTGCTAGGTTAGCAATAGCCGTCTTATAGTACGGCAGAATCCGTGCTGCCGCCCTGCCCTTTAACCTCCTAATAAGGTATACTACCTTGTCCAGCTTAGTCGGGTATGCTGCTAAGTCGACCAGAAGCTTAGAGCGTATCTAGGCGGCCTAGGAGGGGTACTCGGCCGGAGAGTTACTGTCGTAAGTAGTGACATTAGGGAGTTTGCTCTTAGGGGTCAGGGTGTAGGCTATCGTGTTCGTCGTTATAGGTCTCGGATCGCAATCGGACGCCCTAAGCTGTTATAGCTCCTGTTCCCGTTGGGAAATCATCGCAGCCTAGTAGCTAACTTGCTGCTCGAGCTGCCTCTTGTGTTCCAGCAGCTCCTCGTACGCGCAGTGCATCTGTCCCTGCATAGCCGTAGGTTCTATAGAGATGTCGCCGTCTATCTTCGTTGTATTACTACAATTACTAACAGTAAGATTAGTTCCTAATGTAAGGGCTTAAGAGTCTTAGTTTAGAAACTTAAGGTTAGGTATCTATATAAAGAAACTAATAGGCAGTTCCTTTGTTGTCTGCTGCTGTACAATTTGTACCTATAAAGCCAAGCTAGCAATTTCCCTTTATATAGGGGTGCAAGGTTTACACTCTGTACAGAGGATTGGGAGTTCCCCCTCTGTATAGTAGTACAGAGTTTTCCCTCTGTTTAGAGGGGCAGCAATTCCCCTCTATATAGGGCTATAGGGTTCTCCCTCTGTCTAGGAGTAGAGTCGTAGTAGTAATTCTGTACAGAGGGTAGGGTCGTGCTGGCGCCGCTAAGTCGCAGTCCTTAGGGCGACGGCTGGCCTAGGTCCAGGACCTGGGCTAGGCAGTGCCTCCTAACAGTTATCTTTTTCTTAAAAACTTTATATAACTCTGGATTGCCGCTGCTAAAGCCCCGTAGGTTAGGCAATAACGTTATCGAAATGCTACCTTAACTGTAGGCAGCAGGGGAGGCGTAATTACTGTAGCCTTCTAGTAGCGGCGGCAGCGGCGCTGCTAACGACGTTAACGCTGCTATATTAGCTAACTAAGCTTATAGCCTATTTAGTTAAGCTAATCGTACTACGGCCTAATTCTTAAGCACTTCGATAGTAGTTTCCACCGACGCCCTCTTAGTAGCTATCGCTTCTACTTCCTCTCTTAACTGTCTATTTTCTTCTAACTTCTTATAGAATAGGGTCTTAACGAGGGCTATAGCGTCGTAGACTTTCTTAATTCTGTGTTCTATTATATAGTTTTCGAGCTTGTTAGGGGTCTACTTGTATAGCTTTAGGTAGTTAGTCGTGCGCTCTTTTATCTCTTAGGTCTCTTCTGCAGTAAGGCCCTCGATAAGGGTCTTAGCGTTAATAATACTAGTGCGCCTATCTTTAGTTCTGTTAGTCTTTCTTCTTCCGCTATAGCTAGTAGCGCTGCCTTCTGCCGTTAAGAAGCTCTCTATAGCCTTCTTATAGTGCTAGTTAGTTTGGTTTAGGTTGTAGAGTGCGCGTGCATTATTCAGGCGTCTGGATATAATTCGACGGGCCCTTTCGCGTAGCGCAGTAGTAGTGTAGTTAGAGAGTTCGAGATATAATAGTCTGAGCGCGCAGATGTAATTCAATATAGCTGTTTTAATAACTATATCTCAAACTAAGGAGGGAAAGGAATCTATACAGCGGTAGGTAAGGGCTTTAGGGGTAGTGTGCTAAGACCCGGCTCAGTCCAAAAGGGCCGAGCCGAAATTCTAAGGATCTACCCTATTACTTAGTCCTACCCCTTTCCGCTACTGTAACAAGTAGTAGTAGTCTCGTAGCCTAGTAAGCCTGCTTCTGCTAAGGCGTAGCTTGATATAAAGTAGCTATATGTCTAGGCTTTCTATACGCGTAGCAGGTAGGGACAAAAGTTAGGCAGAACGATAGGGGTAGTTGCGATTGCTAAAGTGGCAGCGAGGGTCTCTGCAGCAGTAGTTGCACTAAGAGCTGCTTTCCAAACGATTCGGGTTGTCTCGACTAGTGCTAAGCTACGAAGCTCTAAGATTCTTGTATATTCTTACTTCTAGTATAGGCTTGTTATACGAAAACCTCTAGGTTACTCGTGTCTTCTGCCATTAGCATAGTATTCCTCAGTTAGCTAGTAATATTCTCCTTTAGTATATAAATCTGCTCGCTGTCTGTAAGCCTAGCGTAATTAGCGTACTTACAGAATTTACGATAGAATTCTTTAAATAACTAGAATAGCTTCCAATAAGGTTGCGTAGGGCTGTGCGAGCAGTGCTCTCCTTGAAATAGTTAGCGTAGCGCTAGTCTAGGGCTTTGATTGCCTAAGGGATAGTAAGCTCTTGTCGTACCTGTAAGCTAGAGATTAATGTAAGCGCTTTACCCTAAAGGTAGGTCTCGAGATAAGCTATCCTATGTAAGGGCTTAAGAATCTTAGTTTAGAAACTTAAGGCTGGGTATCTATATAAAGGAACTAATAGGCAGTTCCTTCGTCGTCTGCTGCTATACAATTTGTACCTACGAAGCTAAGCTAGCAATTTCCCTCTATGCAGGGGTACAAGGTTTACACTCTATATAGAGGGTCATTATAAGGGCTTAAGAATCTTAGTTTAGAAACTTAAGGCTAGGTATCTATATAAAGGAACTAATAGGCAGTTCCTTCGTCGTCTGCTACTGTACAATTTGTACCTACAAAGCTAAGCTAGCAATTTCCCTCTATGCAGGGATGCAAGGTTTACACTCTGTACAGAGGATCGGGAGTTCTCCCTCTATATAGTAGTACAGAGCTTTCCCTCTGTTTAGAGGGGCGGCTCTTCCCCTCTATATAGGGCTGTAGGGTTCTCCCTCTATACAGGAGTGGGGTTCTGTCGGTAATTCCGTACAGAGGGTAGGGTTATGCTAGCGCCGCTAAATTGTAGTCCTTAGGGCGACGGCTGGCTTAGGTCTAGGACCTAGGCTGGGCGGCGCCCCCTAACAATACCCTCCTCCCTTCTCGTTGTGGTTCTTCTGTACGATAGCGAGTCGTATAGCCTTAGATGTTCCTCTAGCAGGTGGCGCTTTCCCGTCTTCGCCTACGCCTTGCCTGTCGACCTCCCTCTCCGCTAGTTTAACCTTTAGGTTGTCCTCCTAGATCTAAAGGCAGGGAAGGCAGGTAGTGCTAGATCGCTTCCACCTAAGCTTAACCGATTCAGCTCGCTAATTTAGCGACGCCAAAGACGAGGCTAAGGAGGCCTGCGAGCAGTTATAAAGGTGCAGGAGGTGCCCGGTCCCTCTGTTCGCTCACCTCCTACCTTTTAGCCCTTAGCTATGCACTCCGCGTCCTAACTGTACGGTCCGGCGCTACTGGGCCATTTGGCTCTGTCCCTGTCCCTTAGTCGTTGTCTAGAGTTTTACTCCTAGGTAGAGGTTCCCGCCTCCGTCCGGTCGTCTAGTAGGCCGTCGCTCGTACAGGTCCTAGGTTATAGTTGCCTCGTTTGCCCTCCCTTATACAGTTGTAGCAGCTGCCCTAGTTGTTATTGCCCTACAAGGCATGCAGCTACCGCCCTGTATATAAACCCTTTCCCCTTTTCCTGTCTCTCTTCTTCTCTTTCTCCTTTATCCCCTATCTGCTACCTGTCCGTTCAGTCGTCCGCTACTACTACTATTACTACTAGCTATCTACTAACTACTACTACTAGCTACTATCGTTATGCTACCTGTCTCGTCCGGCCGTTCCCGCCGTGTCTCTCTCGTAGCTGCTGGCTCTCCTTCTACCTGTTCGGCTAGTGTCCCCTCCTATTTTTACCGCTAACAATAGAGCGCTTAGTTCTACTAGCAGCTTCGCTTCCAGTTTGTAAGGGTCCTCGCCTTCTGTACGGTTTAAGCTAACGACTTAGGTGCTATATTAACTAGCAGCAGGGTGTTGTTAAGCTACCCTTTTGCTTCCTCTAATGCTGGGGCCCCTGCCGGCCAGGAGGTGATTGAGATTTCGGGTATGGAGTTGGCTGCCCTGGGTTCCAGGGCTGGTAGCCAGTAAGCTACCTTATAGTAGTATGTAAAATTTTTTTTGGACGGTGTTGCTCTCGTTCTCTTCTTATTTCTACCTATCTTACCTGCCTCCTAACTGTCCCCTTCTTCCTGCCCTTCTTCTGTACAGTGCTATACAGTGTAGTGTCGGTAGGATCCTGTAGTGTCCTACGTCGTAATTCTCGATCCTTTAGTAACTTAAGCTGCTAGCGGCTGTCCTGTCCTTAGGGTAGATTGTGCCCCTTTTCGCCGTACGGCGCGGTGTTACTGTGACTAGGTAGGGGGATGGTTCTCCTCCTACCTGTCTAGCGCAGTTGTGTCCTGCAGGGCCTCGTACAGTTCCTACGTAAGCTCTGCCTATCCTCTCTATTTTACTAGGTACTCTACCTTCTTCTACTTCCTTCAGCTCTTAAGGATTCCTTCTACCTCGTATTCTTTCTAGCCCTTAGTTAGAATCGCTAGTGGGCGCGCGTTGTCTGTTATCTGGTGCAGTAGGGGGTCTGTGTTCGCTAGCTGTACGAGGTTTACGTAAAAGACTAGGTGGATCCCTAGGGGAGTGTTAAGCCGTACAGCATGTGTTCCTACTAGTTAGACTACTGTGAATTTCTGGTTCTTCCAATCTAGCTTCTTGCTTGGCCGGTCCGTACAGATGTTGCGCTAGTTTAACTAGACCTTATCCCCTGCCTTATATCTTAGTGCAGCCTGCTGTCCCTTGTTGGCCTGCTCTTCTGCGTTCTGTTAAGCTATAGCTAGACTCGCCTTCGCCTATTAATAGGCGTTCGTAATCGTCCGTACGATAGCCTTTCCCTACTAAATTAGGGAGCGAACAGGGCGCAGGGTTTTACTACTTAGGGTCGGTAGGAGCGGGGAATAGTCGTATCTATAGGCTATAAAGAAGGGAGACAATCCTATAGCATTACCTGTACGGCTGTTAATAGCCAGCTCCACTATAGGGAGAAGGCGGTTCCAGTTCGTCTAATTATAGTCGACGTATGCTTAGAGGTACGCTTCCAACGTCGAATTGACCCTCTCTGTCGCACCGTCCGTCTGCAGGTACTATGCAGTTAACGAGCGACGTTCTACATTTAGCAACTAGCAGACCCTTGCCTAGAGCTAGCTCGTAAACTGCGTACTCTAGTCCGACACAATTTGATACGGATGTAGATGTGGACAGCTGGCAGGGCCAGGCTTGGCGCACACTCAAATACCTCCACCTCCGCTTGTACGTAGATTCTTCCCTCTCCAGCCTTGGATATAGTTATCAAAGACGGGTATTGACCTAGAGTCTACTGCAGTCAGATCATTATATCCAAGGCTCGCTCCAACACCTAACCCGCACTACGCGAAAGAGCCCGTTGAATTACATCCGGGTACTCGATTAACGTACGTGCAACCAACCCAGAGTGTGTACTGTATATGTACGAAGGAGGCCGTTGATTTATATCCGGTTACTTAATTGTACATGTATATACTACTCTATCCCTCCCCCGATCGAGAAGAAGAGTTTTGAAGAGAGAGGTCCATTACAGAGGACATCGAGAAGAGTTTTAGGGAAGAGAAGTGCCCCTATCGAGAAGAAGAGAGAGAGAGAGAGAGTTTTAGGGAAGAAAGTGCCCCTACGAGTAGATCGCGAGTTTTGAAGAAGAGCGAGAGCGACGAGAACGACGAGAGCGACGAGAACGAGAGCGACGAGAAGGTCGAGAAGAACGAGAAGGTCGAAAAGGACGATGTAGGAGCGACGAGGACGAGAGCGAGAGCGAGAAGCGAGAGCGAGGAGCGAGAGCGAGAAGCGAGAGCGAGGAGCGAGAGCGACGACGACGGAGCGACGAGGACGAGAGCGCACCTAGCAGGACCTAGGGCGACGACATTCGTTTTTTTCGGGTCTTTAACAGACCAATTCAGGTCTTTGACAGACCATTCTATTCGGACAAGGCCAATTAGGACATTCAGCAATCGAGGACAAGACACAGGCAAGGCACAGGCACAGCCCCCGACAACCCAGCCCTAGGCAGAGCACCGAGGCACAGGTACAAGGCAGCTGCTATAGACAACACAGGCAGCAGAGCACAGGCAAAGCGACCGTCTAAGAAGCGACGGCTCGAAAAGCGACGGCTCGAGAAGCGACGGCTTAAGAAGCGACAGGTCGAGAAGCGACGGTCGAGAAGCGAGGCGAGCGTCCGAGAAGCGAGGCGAGTGTCTGAGAAGCGAGCGACCGTCTGAGAAGCGACCGTCGAAAAGCGACGGCTCGAAAAGCGACGGCTCGAAAAGCGACAGCTTAAGAAGCAACGGCTTGAGAAGCGACGGTTCGAGAAGCGAGCGACGGACTAAGAAGCGAGCGATGGTCTAAGAACCTCTGCGACGGCTTAAGAAGCGAGCGACGGCTTAAGAAGCGAGCGACCGTCGAGAAGCGACCGTCGAGAAGCGACGGTTCGAGAAGCGAGCAACGGCTTAAGAAGCGAGCGACTGTCGAGAAGCGACAGCTTAAGAAGCGACCCTCGAGAAGCGACCGTCGAGAAGCGACAGCTCGAGAAGCGACCGTCGAGAAGCGACCGTCGAGAAGCGACAGCTTAAGAAGCGACCCTCGAGAAGCGACTGTCGAGAAGCGACAGCTCGAGAAGCGACAGTTCAGAAGCAGCACGTGTTTGCAAAGCGACCTCTACAAGCCTCTACGACCTTCCGCGACCTCTGCAACCTCCGCGACCTCCGAGACCTCTGCGACCGTCGAGAAGCGACCGTCAAGAAGCGAGCGACTGTCAAGAAGCGAGCGACTGTCAAGAAGCGACCGTCTCGAGAAGCGGCATGTGTTTGAAAGACAGCCTTAACGACCTCCGCGACCTCTGCGGCCTTAACGACCTCTGCAGCAACGACCTCTGCGACCTCTACAGCCTCTGCGACCCTACGAGCTCTGCGACCTCTGCGAGCTCTGCGACCTCTGCGAGCTCTATAACCTCCGCAACCTCTGAGACCCCTGCAACCGTCGAGAAGCGACGGCTCGAGAAGCGACGGCTTAAGAAGCGACGGTCTGAGAAGCGAGCGACAGCTTGAGAAGCGAGCGACAGCTTGAGAAGCGAGCGACGGCTCGAGAAGCGAGGCGAGCGTCTGAGAAGCGAGCGACTGTCTGAGAAGCGACCGTCGAGAAGCGACTGTCGAGAATGAGAAGCGACGGCTCGAGAAGCGACATACGTAGGCTGCGACCTCTGCGACCTCCGCAGCCTCGACAACCTCCGTAGCCTCGACAACCTCCGCGGCCTCTACAACCTCCGCGACCTCCGCGACCCTAACGACCTCTGCAGCCGCGACCCTAACGACCTCTGCAACCTCGACGACTCTGCGACCTCTGTAGCAGCAAACAAGGCAGCAAACAAGGCACCAATTAAGGCTCAAAAAGGCACGAGATTAAGGCTCAAAAAGGCACGAGATTGAGGCTCAAAACGCACGGAAATTGAAGCTCAAAAGCGACCTCAAAAGCGACCTCAAAAGCAACCTTAAAAGCGACCTGTTTTGGAGCGACCTGATTGGCTGATAGCAAAGCTGAATCTGCGAACCCTACGACCTATTTTGATGCGACCTCTGCGACCTGGTTTGACTCGATACCTGCGACCTGGTCTGGCACGACGCGACCTGGTTTAGCTGATTGCGATTGATGGGCTGATTGCGATTGATTAGCTGATTGCGATTGAGGGCAATCGCTGGTTGGGGAGGGCGGTAGTGATACGGATGTAGATGTGGACAGCTGGCAGGGCCAGGCTTGGCGCACACTCAAATACCTCCACCTCCGCTTGTACGTAGATTCTTCCCTCTCCAGCCTTGGATATAGTTATCAAAGACGGGTATTGACCTAGAGTCTACTGCAGTCAGATCACAATTGACTAAGGGAAACCGTGCTTGCTAAGCGTCGTCTGTATAAAGGCCTAGGCGGTGTCCTTGGCCGTAATAGAGTCCATTCCCTCTAGTATTACCCCCCTCGTTAGCTTGTCCGTTACTACTATAATGTTCCTCTGTCCGTCGCTCTTAGGGAGGTCTGTAATGAAGTCTACTGTTAGGTCTTGCTAGGGCCGGTCTAGGATCGTTAGGGGTTTTAGCAGTCTATGCTTTAGTTTACGCTAGGGCTTCGTTCGTCTGTATACCTCGCAGTTCTGTACGAACCTGCGGATGTCCTTCGCTATCGCCGGCCAGTAGTAGTCCCTAGCGACGATGCTGTACGTCTCCTCGCGCCCTAGGTGCCTGGTAGCTATAGAATTATGCACTCTTTATATTAAGCTTACACAGAGCTTCTCGTCTGCCGGAACCTAGATCCAATTCCTAAACTTTAGGTTGTTCTCCTCGTCTACTAAGCACTCTGCTACCGACACCTTAAGATAGAGCTCTGCTAGGAGCTTCCGCTGTCCTCCTTAGATCGCTATACAGGCCCCTCGGTACACCTCGTCCTTTTCTACTGCCTCTTCCTATGCTTGCAGTTGGGGTTCCTATATATATGCTGCTGCTAGACGGATAGTCTCTTCGCCTAGCTCCTCCTTAAACATCTGGAATGTTCGTAACTTTAGCCGGTCGTCCTCGTACGTCGTTAGCATGTCCTGGTCCTGTCTGGATAGCGTATTAGCCCTGCTGTTGTCTTTGCCCTTGCGATACTAGAGTCTTATGTTAAACCGGCTTAGGTACATTGCCTATCGTACGTGCCTCTTAGCCAGCTTCCGGGGCTGCGTAAAGTACTCCAGGTTCTTGTAGTTAATTAGGGCGAGGAACTCGGGGACCGAGCGGAGTTCTCTATCCTACGCTTTGCAACACTGCACGACCGCTAGCAATTCCTTGTTGTAGATAAGGTAGTTGCACTTAGCAAGGGAGTTCTTCTTAGAGAAATACGTGCATAGGTGCAGGAGTCTGTCCGAGCCTACCTATAACAGGATACCTCTAATGCAATACTCCGAGGAGTCGGTTTCTAGTATCGTCGTACATTCTAGGTCGAAGGCGGCAAGCGTTGGTCCTGTAATAAAGAGCTCCTTTAGCTTGTTAAAGCTCCTATTGTACTCGTCTGTCTATTGGAACTGCTTGTCCTTATGTGTTAGCTCGACTAGGGAGCGTACGATCTCCGAGTAGTTCTGTATAAACTAGCAGTAGAAGTTAGCAAACCTAAGAAATTCCTGTACGCCCTTAACGTTTGTAGGCGGCTTCTATTGCTTAATAGCATCAATCTTCTTCCTATCTATGCTGATGCCTTTCCCTACCTCGATAATAAACCCTAGGTATTTCGTTCGCTGTATACCAAACTTACATTTGTCGATGTTAAGGTACAACCTAGCCTGTTGCAGTCGATCTAGTACCTTCTTAACGTCCTGTACGTAATCTGTGTAGGAGCCGTCTGTAAAAACCAGTGTGTTATCGAGGTATACTAAGCAGATGTCGTCTAGTAACCCTTATAAGGACTTGTTAATATATCTTTAGAAGGTTGCCGGTGCGTTAGCAAGGCTAAAGGGGGTAACAAGCTACTTAAAAAGACCATATCCTGTACAGAAGGCAGTTATCTATTTACAACCTTCCTTAATCTGTATCTTGTAGAAAGCCGAGACTACGTTAAGCTTAGTAAACTACTTTGCCTTGCTAATCCGTCCGAGAGTCTCCTTAATAAGGGGTAGGGGGTACCGGTCCTTCTTAGTAATCGCGTTAATGCCTCTATAGTCTACGTAGAAACGCAAGCCGGCCTTCCCCTCCTTATAGACAAACAGTACTAGGGCTCCTATAGACGAGGTACTTGCCCAAATAAACCCTTTAGCAAGTAGGTCGTCCAGTGTCTTGCGCAGTACTAGGAGCTCTCTAGAGGACATTCCGTACAGCAGACCGTACAGTACCTTAGGCAGGCTCCTGTCTAGACAGGGCTCTAGCTAGATGTCGTAGTTAATCCCTTCTCCTTAGTGTAGCGGCAGTTTTAAGGCCGACTTTGGCTCGAAGAGGTCTAGGTATCCAGCGTATTCTCTTAGGAGCTTCGTATAGGGGTCTGTCGCTTTCTTGGGCGCTAATGCCTTCTTAATGTCCGCAGTTGCTGTGTTGATTTCGGCCTTGGCATTGCTACCCTGCAGAGCCCTCTCCTGGTCTCAGAGCCTCTACTTCGTCGCTGCCAGGTACAGCCGTCCTTGTCCAACGTCTAGCTTACCCCTCTAGCGCTCTATCTATAGCTTCCCTAGTATTAGGTTATACCCTAACTTGTCCTGTACGACATAGAGGTATAAGTCCTGCTTATAGTGTCCCTGTATCTCTATCGTTACTTTCACTATATAGGTAATGTCCGGACCTCTCCCAGTAATGCCTAACATGCGTACAGGTATAGTAGGGGTTGTCTTAATATAGTGTCTCTGTACGAAGTCTTCGCTAATTACTCTGTATACTAAACATCCTGTGTTAATTAATGTCCGCGCTGTTGCTGACCCGTTTTGTTGCAGCAGTGGAAAGGGGTAGGACTGAGTAATAAGGTGGACCCTCGGAATTTCGGCTCGGCCCTTCCGGACCGAGCCGGGCCTTGGCACGCCACTACCCAAAGATCTCGTCTACTACTACATAGATTCCTTTCCCTCCTTAGTTCGAGATATAGTTATCAAAAAGGCCGTATTGAATTATATCTGCGTGCCTGGATTATTATATCTCGAACTCACTCCCTACACTACTACCGCGCTGCGCGAAAGGGACCGTTAAATCATCCGGACCCCCGAATAACGTACGCGCACCGATACACTAAACCAAACAACCCCAGCACTGTAAGAAAGCTATAGAGAGCTTCTTAGCAGTAGAGAGCGGCGTTACAGGCCGAAGCAGAAGCAGAAGAGAAAAGACTAACAGAGCGAGCAGGCGCTCTAGTGTCATTAATAATAAGTTCATTATTAGAGGTTTTACAGCAGAAGAGACCGCAGAGATTAAGGAACGAATAAGAGAATACAAGAAAATCCACGACTGCACGCTCGAGGAACTTAAGGATTACGTAAACGAGAACGGAGTAGGAAAGGTCTACGACAGTATAGACCTTATTAAGAAGCTGTTTTACAGAACCCTAGAAGAAAAGAGACAGTTAAGAGAGGAAATTGAAGCGGTAAGAGCCAAGAAGGAATCGGCAGAGACTATTATAGATGTACTGGAAAACCAAGCGGCAAACGGACTAGCACAACTAAAAGCGATAAAGGCTTAGCTAGCTAAGATGGAGAGAGCGACGTCGCCGCTACCGCATCGAGAAGAACAAGCAGAGACCGCCTTACCGGCAGCCTACAGTTAAGGCGGCACGTTGATAACGTTATTACCAGATCCGCCAGCGTTTAGAGGCGGAGATCCTAAGGATTGGGAAGCGTTTAAGAAGAAGATAAAGAATAAGATAGACCGCGACTACGCCGGAAACAGCGCCGGAGATAGACTGGCGTACCTAGAATCGCGATTAGAAGGTAAAGCTTTTTCACTAGTAGCAGACTTGGAAGAGGTAACCGCCGAGGAGGCGATCAAAGCATTGGATCAACGGTTCGGAGACCCCTTCTGGAAGAAGACGGCCCGTAAGCAGCTAGATAAGATCAACCAGAACCGGCAGACGTTCGAAGAGTTCTACGGACTATTTAGGAAATATGCGATTAGGGCCCGAGTAGCAGAAGATAAGCAGCTCTACCTACTAAGGCAGAAGCTAAACCCTAAACTGGCCGCAGCCATAGCCTCGGTAGAAGATGAGGACCTTAAGAGCTTCGTGCACCGAGCGAGAGTTACCGCGAGAAACTTAAGCGCTTACGCGAAATTACGCGAATCGAACCAGAAGCCGTTAATAACGCAGACAACACGACCCCCTGCGCCTTTCGGGAGAGCACCTTAGCAGCCACCTTATCAGCAATCTTATCAGTCACCGCGTTCGTCGTTTGTCCCCACCTGCTACGCGTATAGAAAGCCTGGCTATATCGCTACGAGATGCCAAGCAACGGCCTAGCAGAAGCAGGAATATCGTGTTATAAAGCAGCAGCAGCCGCAGCCACTAAGAAAGACTATACAAGCTATAGAGCCGGCTCCGAACGACACCGACAGCGCGGACAGTAGAGTGCTACTAAGAATCCTAGGAAAAGATCAGCTGGAAGGATAGGCCCCCTATCTAGCGTAGACAATAGGGCACTAACACGAACTACACTATAGAAAGGAAGTATTAACAGCTGCAGCGATCCGCTCTCGGCGGCGGTGGAAGTGAACACAGAAACAGCTATTATCCTTCCAATTACTGTCCACCCTCTTGACGGATCGAGCAAACCACTTCGGCTAAGAGCTTTTATCGACACGGGGGCCCTTATCGGAGCGGCCATCTACTATCGATTGGTTCAAAAGCTAATAAAAGGATACGGCTACCCAGTAGAGCTAGCGTCGCCGACACGGATTTCGGCATATAACGGACAAGACACAGAGAGTGTTACGCATTATATGCCATTAAGGACCACCTTGGCAGGTCGCACTACGGAAGCGACGTTCCGAATTATGGATATCGGAAGGTTTAACATCATTATAGGACAAAAATAGATAAAGAACCAGGGAGCAATTATTGACGTAGGTAAAGGCACACTCGGATTCAGAAAACCAATTAGCGGCTCTGCTGCCGTCAAATCAGTCACCGAACCGGTCACAGTCGCCAACGTCAAACCGAACGTTACGACCATCGAAGTGGCTCCGAAGGATCGGTCCGACCCTTAAGACACAATCGGAATAATAAGTTCAGAAGCTTTAACGACCCTCGCGAGGTCGCTAGACAACGAGATTTCCGCTATCTTAATAAAAGACATCGAAGACTACCAGAAGATAATGGCGGAAGAAGAAGTGGATCCACTAGAGGTATTACCGAAAGAACTCTATAGTTACACCGACATGTTCTCAAAGGCTAACTCCAACCTCTTGCCGCTCTACCGACCAGAATACGACAACAAGATTAGGTTGAAGGAAGGGGCTGCGTTGCCGAGAACTGAGCCCCTAAGACGACTGTCGCCGGCCGAGCTAGACTAGGTAGAAGTGTTTGTTTAAGAGAATCTCGCGAAGAAGTTTATTACACCAAGCTTAGCAGAATATGCGTTACCGATTCTTTTCGTACGGAAACCTAGAGGTGGTCTCCGACTGTGCGTAGATTATAGGGGCCTTAATAAGGTCACTAAGAGAGATGTGTATCCACTGCCTCTAATCGATAAGACCATACAACGAGTAGCTAAGGCTAAGTAGTTTAGCAAGCTGGATATTCGCTAAGCATTCTATCGATTAAGGAACAAAGAAGGACAGACGGAAGACCTTACGACATTCGCTACGCGCATAGGCAATTTCAAGTGGCTAGTAATACCTTTTGGACTTACTAATGCACCGGCTGTGTAGCAACGCTTTATAAACCACACTTTTATAGACATGCTAGAACGGTTCGTTTCAATCTACTTAGACAACATTCTGATCTATACCAAAGGAACGAGAGAGCAACACACGGACTACATTAAGAGGGTGTTGAAGAGACTCTGCGAGGTCGGATTGAACGGGGACACGAAGAAGAGCGAGTTCTATTAGACTAAAGTCAAATATCTCGGTCTTATCGTCGGAAGAGAAGGAATTCGGATGGACCCGTTGAAAGTGGCCGCCGTCGCAGAATGGAAGCAACCGACATCCGGAAACACTACGCAAATCAGAGCGTTTCTCGGGTTCTGCAGCTACTACCGACGATTTATTAAAGACTTCAGCAAGATAGCAAGACCACTGAATAAGGCGTTGAAAAAGGAGGCCGCTAGCCTATAGAATAAGAAGTGTATAGAAGCTTTTAACCGACCAAAGGTGGCAGTAGCCTTAGCGCTAGTGCTAGTGCACTTTAGACCGGAAACAACGATCTATGTAGAGACAGACGCTTCCAATAAAGTAACAGCAGGGGTTCTTTCTCAATACGCTGACGACGACGAGACTCTCTATCCAGTAGCTTTCTTTAGCAAGTCCATCAATAATGCTAAACGGAACTACGCGATCTATAATAAAGAACTGCTAGCCATTATTCAGGCCTTCAAAGAGTGGAAACCGGAGCTTATAGCTGGACAGAGCACGATCCAGGTCCTTACGGACCACCAGTCGCTAACCTACTTTATAAAGACGCAGAAGCTCTTACGACGTTAGGCACGGTGGGCTGCCTACTTATCCGGGTTCGACTTTAAGATTACTTATCGACTAGGAGCTCAAAACGGAAAGGCCGACGCACTAACGAGGAGGGAAGGAAAGACTAGCCGCGCGAAAGAAGATCCGAACATGTTCCAGAAGGTGTTAACCGAGCGGATAGTAGACGCAGAGATGTTGAAAGAGGTAGGGGTCTACGCAATAGAACCGACCAATAAGGAAGAAACTCTCTACGAGAAAGTAGAGCAGCTTAACCAGTAACAGAAGCTCGGCAAAACCGGTTCAGGGAAGCTAATAGTTCCAGAAGAACTAATTACAGAGGTTATCTAGCTGGTCTATAGCTCCGTGGATGTTGGCCACGCAGGCGCGAAGAAGACGATGTAAGCAGTAAGGACGATCTACTGGTTTCCGCAAATATTCGAGCGAATCCACCGATTTATCGCTAACTGCTATGTATGCCGAACAGCGAAGCCGCATTACGGCCTTCCGGCAGGCCTACTAAAGCCACTGCCGATCCCCGAGAAATTATAGCAGCACATTACGATAGACTTCGTAACCGGCCTGCCGGATTCCGATAGATATAATGCAACGCTTAACGTAGTGGATCGGCTAAGCAAAGAACGCTATTTCATCCCCTGCCGAGCTAAGGATAAAGGAACTACTACGGAAGAAACAGCGAGAATGTTGATCTAGCATGTATGGAAGCACTACGGGCTGCTGGACACTATCACTACGGATAGGGATCCTTAATTCACTGCAGAGGTATAGAAAGTTATTAACCAAGCCCTTAGAATTCGTAGAAAGCTCAGCACGGCCGCTTACCCTTAGACCGACAGACAGTCGGAAGTAGCCAACCGTAAGATAGAAAAGTATCTAAGAATCTTCTGCAGCCATTATCAAGCAGAATAGGTTAAGGTGTTACCGATAGCCGAATTCTGCGCAAATTCTGCACGATCGGAAGCCACCTTACAGGCGCCGTTCGAGATAACTTACGGCTACCTTCCGAGGATAAGCTTTCAACTACTGAACGAACCCAGCTCTTTAGAACCTTCTACTACCATCTCGTCGAAGAGAATCGCTGCGGCGGCGGCAGAAGCGCTCTAATCTCAGATAGAAGAAGCGATTAAGGTAGCGAAAGAAGCGATAGAATTAGCTTAGAAGAAGATAGTAACTCGAGCTAATAGAAAGAGGTTACCGATAGAGTTTGAGGAAGGCCAAAAGGTATAGCTCAACACGCAGAACCTAAGGCTAAAAGGCAACGCGAAGCTTAACCCTCGTTATATAGGTCCGTTTAGGATAATAGAAAAGAGGTCGCCGGTGACCTACTGGCTCCAGTTGCCAAAATCGTTCCGGATCTACGATGTCTTTTATTCGGATCTGCTAAGCCTAGACCCTAAAGATAGTCTTCCGGATTAGGGGTTCGATAAACCCCCACCAATCAAAATAGAAGGAGAAGAAGAAGAGTAGGAGGTAGAGGACGTAATTGATATAAGAAAACAAAGAGGATCTATCGAAGCGAGGATCTTATAGAAAGGATAGCCGGAAGACTACGAATAGTATCCGGTCGAGAACCTCTAGAATTTAGCGGAGGTGCTAAGAGAATTTTACGTTCGAAACCCGAGGAAGCCGAGGCCTGTATAGCTCGAAAGTCGATAAAGAAGAAGGATATCCACGTCCGCTCTATCGACACGGAAGCCAATAGAAACGATCGTGGAATCCACTAGCCGGTGTCTTAGGCCTTACCACTACTACCACTGCTGGCCAGGACCGGCGGATAGAACAGTAAGGCCAAGAACGGCGCCACTGCGTCGGCCCGCTTAGTAACGGTCTTTAGCAGCCGCCGTCAAAGCAGCCTCGCAGTGGCGCCGAAGGCCTTAGTAGAGAAAGAAGAAGAAGAAGATAAAGAGCTACGGACGGATCTATATAGACCTCTACGGCAGAGCACGGACCGGTTACGCCGCAGCTCTAGTAACTGCTGGCTCCGATTAGATAGAGCGGATTAGATAGAAGCCTAGTAAAGACTTCAGATAGTGACGATGTAAATCAAAGAAAAAAGACAGGAGGAACGGATAAGTAAGCGGTCGAGGACGACCGCTAATAAGGGAGGGGGGTGGTGTTGCAGCAGTGGAAAGGGGTGGGACTGAGTAATAGGGTGGACCCTCGGAATTTCGGCTCGGCCCTTCCGGACCGAGCCGGGCCTTGGCACGCCACCCCCCAAAGGTCTCGTCTACTACTACATAGATTCCTTTCCCTCCTTAGTTCGAGATATAGTTATCAAAAAGGCCGTATTGAATTATATCTGCGTGCCCGGATTATGTTTAACGTTGGCCGTACGATAAACGGCATAGTCGTTATGTAGTTGCTCTTAAAAGATAGCTAAGTAGTGCTTTAATTTAGCAATCTATCTCGTATACGCCTCTAGTAGAGCCTTCGCTTAGAGGCTACTCTTTTCCTAACTCGTTGTCGTCTAAGTAGGACTCCTGTTCCTCTTGTTAGGGCGCCGCAGTTGCTACCCTTGCAGTGGTCGGCCGTCCCCTAGGTCTCTCTACTAGCAAAAGCCCGCAATTCCGTTTAGTGTAGCCTATCTTGCTACACCTGTAGCAGCTCCCTTCTGCTCGCCTCTTGTTAAGGGTAGCTATATCTACCTATTGTGCCTTTTTGGTAGCGGCCCTTGGCCGTATAGTAACGGCTGCTGCTACCCTCGTCGTCGTTGGTTCCTAGTCTATAGCGTCCGTCTGCTACTAGAGGGGTTGTCGCATCTTATAAGCGCAGCTTATCCGTCCGAGCCTGCGCTGCTAGTCGTCGACTATCCTAAGGAGATTACAGAATTCCTTGTATGTAGCTAGTTGCATTACGCCTACTAGTCCTGTTATAATCTCCTTAGAGAAGCCTACCTCTAAGGAGGTAATTTTTTTCCTGTCCTCCTATTGGAGACCTCCTACCTCTGCTAGAGTCTGGTCGTATTCTGTAAGGAATTCTCGTACGGTCTTGCGTCCTTGTTTTATCGTGTTGACCTGTAGAAGTGCTCGGCTCTTGCAGTCTAGGTCCTTGTAGCTCTTGTTAAGAGCTGCCTAGAGCATCGTCGTTGTAGCTATTGCTGGGTTGGCAATAGCCGTCTCGTAGTACGGCAGAATCTATGCTGCTGCCCTGCCCTTTAACCTCCTAAAGAGGTAAACTACCTTGTCTAGCTCGGTCGGGTATGCTCCTAAGTTAACTAGAAGCTTAGAGCGCATCTAGGCAGCCTAGGAGGGGTACTCGGCTAGAGCCTTACTATCGTACGTAGTAACGTTAGGGAGTTTGCTCTTAGGGGTCGGGGTATGGGCTATCTTGTTCGTTATCGTCGTCGTAGGGGTCGGATCGCAATCGGACGCCCTAAGCTGTCGTAGCTCCTGTTCCTGTTAGGAAATTATCGCAGCCTAGTGGCTTACTTGTTGTTCGAGCTGGGCCTTATATGCCAACAGCTCCTCGTACGCGCAGTGCATCTGTCCCTGTATAGCCGTAGGTTCTATAGAGATGTCGCTGTCTATCTTTGTTGTATTACTGCAGTTACCGACAGTAAGATCAGTTCCTAATGTAAGGGCTTAAGAATCTTAGTTTAGAAACTTAAGGCTGGGTATCTATATAAAGGAACTAATAGGCAGTTCCTTCGTTGTCTGCTGCTGTACAATTTCTACCTACGAAGCTAAGCTAGCAATTTCCCTCTATATAGAGATGCAAGGTTTACACTCTGTATAGAGGATTAGGAGTTCTCCCTCTGTATAGTAGTACAGAGTTTTCCCTCTGTTTAGAGGGGCGGCACTTCCCCTCTATGCAGGGCTATAGGGTTCTCCCTCTGTACAGGAGTAGGGTCCTGTCGGTAATTCCGTATTGAGGGTAGGGTCGTGCTGGCACTGCTAAGTCGCAGTCCTTAGGGCAACGGCTGGCTTAGGTCTAGGACCTAGGCTAGGCAGCGCCCCCTAACAATACCTCCCTCCCTTCTTATAGTGCTTCTTTCGTACGATAGCGTGTCGTACACCCTTAGCTCCTAGTGTTCCTTTAGCAGGTCGCGACTTCCCGTCTCTGTCCAGTTGTCTATAGGGCTGTTGCTCGTCGCCTACTACGTCGTTGTAAGGGCTTAAGAATCTTGATTTAGAAACTTAAGGCTGGGTATCTATATAAAGGAACTAATAGGCAGTTCCTTCGTCGTCTGCTGCCTAATCTGGGCACGCAGATATAATTTAATACAGCCTTTTTAATAACTATATCTCGAACTAAGGAGGAAAAGGAATCTATATAGTAGTAGGTAAGAGCTTTAGGGGTAGTTTGCTAAGGCCTGGCTTGGTCCGGAAGGGCCGAGCCGAAATTCTATGGGTCTACCCTATTACTTAGTCCCACCCCTTTCTGCTACTGCAATACTACCCCCCTCCCTTACTAGCAGTCGACCTCGACTGCTTACTTATCTATCTGTCTCTCTTTCTTTTTTTTATATCGTCGCTATCTAACGTCTTTACTTAGCGTCTATCTAATCGGAAGAGCTATCTAATCGTAATACGGATGTAGATGTGGACAGCTGGCAGCTAGGCTTGGCAGGGCCAGGCTTGGCGCATACTCAAATACCTCTACCTCTGCTTGTACATAGATTCTTCCCTCTCTAGCCTTGGATATAGTTATTAAAGACGGGTATTAACCTAGAGTCTACTGCAGTTAGATCATTATATCCAAGACTTAAACCCAACACCCAACCTGCACTACGCGAAAGAGCCCGTCGAATTATATCCGGGTACTCGAATAACGTACGTGCAACCGACAACCTAGAGTGTGTACTTCAAATATACAAAGGAGGCCGTTGAATTATATTCGGTTACTTAATTGTGCGTATATATACTACTCTACCCCCCCTCCCCCGATCGAGAAGAAGAGAGAGTTTTAGGGAAGAGAAGTGCCCCTATCGAGAAGAAGAGTTTTGAAGAGAGAGGTCCATTACAGAGGACATCGAGAAGAAGGGTTTTAGGGAAGAGAGGTGCTCTGATCGAGAAGAAGAGAGAGTTTTAGGGAAGAGAAGTGCCCCTATCGAGAAGAAGAGTTTTAAAGAGAGAGGTCCATTATAGAGGACATCGAGAAGAAGAGTTTTAGGGAAGAGAGGTGCCCCTATCGAGAAGAAGAGAGAGTTTTAAAGAAGAGCGAGAGAGGGACAAGAGCGACGAGAAGGACGAGAAGGACGATGTAGGAGCGACGAGGACGAGGAGCGAGAGCGACGACGATGGAGCGACGACGACAAGAGCGCACCTAGCAGGACCTAGGATAACGACATTCGTTTTCTTTAGGTCTTTAATAGACCGTTCTATTCAGACAAGGCCAATTGCGACGAGACAACTGACAATTGCGACAGCCTAAGCACCCAGGCACGAGCACCTAGGCTTAGCACTAGGCTCAGCACTAGGCTCAGCACAAGTACAAGACTATTGCAGACAACAGGCAGTGCACCGTTGCAGACGACACTGCTGCAGACAACAGAGGTACAGCTGCAGACAACACAGAGCTGCTGCAGACAACACAGGCAAAGCAGAGGCAGAGCACCTAGGTACGAGCACCCAGGTACAGAGCACCTAGGCACAGGTACAAGGCAGCTGCAGACAATATATACTGTTCAGGTTTAGAAGAGCGCAGTTTAGAAGCGACGGGCGACGGCTTGGGAAGCGACGGCTCGAGAAGCGACCGTCTAAGAAGCGACCGTCTAAGAAGCGACCGTCTAAGAAGCGACGGTCGAGAAGCGAGCGACTGTCGAGAAGCGAGCGACCGTCGAGAAGCGAGCGACTGTCGAGAAGCGACCGTCTGAGAAGCGACCGTCGAGAAGCGACCGTCAAAAAGCAACCTCTGCGACTCCACGACCCCGAGCTCTGCGACCTTAGCAAGCTCCGCGACCTCTGCGACCGTTAAAGAAGCGACAGTCGAGAAGCGACATCTATAGGCTGCAACCTTTGCAACCTCCAAGAACTCTGCGACCTCCGCGGCCCCGACGACCTCTGCAGCTACGACCTCTAAGAATACTGCAGCCTTAGCAAGGCACCAAACAAGGCACTGTATATTTGGAAAGGCTGCTGCAGACAGGCACAGCTGCTGCAGACAACAGGCAGCTACAGAGGCACAGCTACTGCAGGCAATACAGACAAAGCACAGGCAAAGCGACGGTCTAAGAAGCGACGGTCGAGAAGCGAGCGACTGTCCGAGAAGCGAGCGACCGTCTGAGAAGCGACGCAGTTTAAAACCCCAATAACCTCTGCGACCCCGACGACCTCCGTGACCTCTGCAACCGTTTAAGAAGCGACGGCTTAAGAAGCGACGGCTTAAGAAGCGACGGCTTAAGAAGCGACGGCTTAAGAAGCGACGGCTTAAGAAGCGACGGCTTAAGAAGCGAGCAACGGCTTAAGAAGCGAGCAACGGCTTAAGAAGCGAGCGACTGTCGAGAAGCGACTATCGAGAAGCGACCGTCGAGAAGCGACCGTCGAGAAGCAACTGTCCGAGAAGCGACCGTCGAGAAGCGACATACGTAGGCTGCGACCTCTGCAGCCTCGACGACCTCCGCGACCTCTGCAACCTCCGAGAACTCCGCGACCTCTGCAGCAAACAAGGCACCAATTAAGGCCGAAAGCGACGGCAAAAGGCACGAGATTGAGGCTTAAAAAAAGGCACGAGATTGAGGCTCAAAACGCACGGAAATTGAAGCTCAAAAGCGACCTCAAAAGCGACCTGTTTTGGAGCGACCTGATTGGCTGATAGCGAAGCTGAATTTGCGACCCCTACGACCTGGTTTGGCACGAAGCAACCTAGTTTGGCACGAAGCGACCTGGTTTGGCTAATTACGATTGATAGGCTAATTGCGATTAAGGGCAATCGCTAGTTGGGGAGGGCGGTAGTAATACGGATGTAGATGTGGACAGCTGGCAGCTAGGCTTGGCAGGGCCAGGCTTGGCGCACACTTAAATACCTCTACCTCCGCTTGTACGTAGATTCTTCCCTCTCCAGCCTTGGATATAGTTATTAAAGACGGGTATCGACCTAGAGTCTACTGCAGTCAGATCAGATCGGATCTGGTAGTTACCTAAGCTGCAGCGTAGCCGGTCTGTGCTCTGCTGTAGAGGTCTATATAGATCCGTCCGCAGCGCCGTTTCTTCTTCTTCTTCTTCTTCTTTCTCTACTAAGGCCTTTGGCGCTACCGCGAGGCTGCTTTAGTAGCATTAGCTTCGTTCTTCGTCGTTATTATCCGTCCGGCCAAGCCAGCGGATGGTAGTAACAGAGACCAGAGACGGTTACTAAGCGCGCCGACGCGGTGGCGCCTTTCTTCCTCCTTATAGCTATTATCCAACCGGCCTTTCCGGTTGGCAGTAGTAGTAGTAGAGCCTAAGACACCGGCTAGCGATTTCTACGATCGTTTCTATCAGCTTCTGCGCTAATAGAGCGGACGCGGGTTTTCTTCTTCTTTATTAACTTCCGAGCCACTTAGGCTTTGGCCTCTTCGGATTCCGCGTATAGAACTCCTTTAGCAGTTCCACCGAATTCCGGAGATTCTCGATTGGATACTATTTATAATCTTCTAGCTATCCCTTCTACGAGATCCTTGCTTCGATAGATCCTCTAAGTTTTCTTATATCTATTACGTCTTCCACCTCCTATTCTTCTTCTTTAATGTCTATCTCGATTAGTAGGAGTTCGGCGAACCCCTAATCCGGAAGACCGTCTTTAGGGTCTAAACTTAGCAGATCCGAATAAAAGACATCGTAGATCCGGAATAACCTTAGTAGCTAGAGCCAATAAGTTACTGGCAACCTCTTTTCTACTATCTTAAACGGACTTATGTAGCAGGGGTTAAGCTTGGCGTTGCCTTTTAGCCTTAGGTTCCGCGTGTTAAGCTATACTTTTTGGCCTTCTTCGAGTTCTATTAGTAACCGCTTTCTATTAGCTCGAGTTACTATCTTCTTCTAAGCCGATTCTATTGCCTCTTTCGCTACCTTGATCGCTTCTTCTATCTGAGATTGGAGAGCTTCTGCCGCGGCGGCGGCAACTCTCTTCGACGAAGTAGTAGTAGGAGGTTCCGAAGGGCTGGGTTCGTCCGGTGGTTGGAAGCTTATTCTCGGAAGATAACTATAAGTTACCTCGAACGGCGTTAGTAAGCTGGCCTCTAACTGTGCTAAGTTGGCGCAGAATTCAGCTATTGGCAACACCTTAACCTATTCTGCTTAATAATAACTGCAGAAAATTCGTAGATATTTTTCTATCTCTCGGTTAGCCACTTTAGACTAACTATCGGTTTGAGGGTAAGCAGCCGTGCTAAGCTTCCCCTGAATTCCGAGAGCTTGGTTGATAGCCTTCTATACATTAGCGGTAAATTAAGGACCCCTATCCGTAGTAATAGTGTCCAGCAGACCGTAGTGCTTCTATATATACCAAATCTGCATTCTCGCTGTTTCTTCTACAGTAGTTCCTTTATCCTTCGCTCGGTAGGAGATAAAGTGGCGCTCTTTGCTTAGTTAGTCCACTTCGTTAAGCGTAGCATTATATCTATTAGAATCCGGCAGGCCGGTTACGAAATCTATCGTAATGTACTGCTACAGTTACCGAGGTATTTCAACTTCGGTCTAATAAAACTCGCTCTTCTTCGTGTCCGCGTTTAATCCGACTTTGCAGAGTCTCTTTAGCACCCTCTTAATATAGTCTGTGTGTTGCTCTCTCGTTCTATTAGTGTAAATAAGAATGTCGTCCAAGTAGATAGACACAAACTGTTCTAGCATGTCTATAAAGGTGTAGTTTATAAAGCGTTGCTACACTGCCGGTGCGTTGGTAAGTCCAAAAGGCATTCCCAACTACTTGAAATTGCCTATACGCGTAGCGAATGTCGTAAGGTCTTCCGTTTGTCCTTCCTCGTTCCTTAATCGGTGGAACGCTTGGCGAATGTCTAGCTTGCTAAACCACTTAGCTTTAGGTACTTATTGTATAGTCTTATCGATTAGCGGCAGCAGGTACACGTCTGATCCGGGCACGCAGATATGATTCAATACGGCCTTTTTGATAACTATATCTCGAACTGAGGAGGGAAAGGAATCTATATAGTGGTAGTGGTAAGCTTTCGTAGTAGTGGTGCCAAGGGCGGCTCGGCCTAGAAGGGCCGAGCTGAAATTCTAAGGGTCCACCCTATTACTTAGTCCCACCCCTTTCTGCTGCTGTAACACCACCCCCCTCCCTTACTAGCGGTCGCCCTCGACCGCTTAGTCACCCTATCTATGCGAAAATCCTCACTTTTTTTTTTTGATTCGTTGTCTCCTTCTCGAAAATCCCCTCCAACGCCAATGTTACCTCTTCCGTCTTCTATTAAAAACAACGTTCTCTTTATCGCTTCTTTAATTTCTTATATCGTCGGCGTCTAAAGTCCTTCACTTGGCGTTCATGTAATCGACGCTATCTGATCTGATCTGCGGTCTTCTAAGCTGCGGCTTGGCTAGTCTGTACGTCGCCTTAGAGGTCTATATAGATCCGTCCGCGGCGTCGTTTCTTCTTCTTCTTTTTCTTCTACCAAAGCGCTTACCTACCGCAGGGTCAGCGGCGCTGGCACGCCACGGCGTCGGCGAGCTGCCTGCCGAACTAGTAGTAGGTAGTGGCTGCGTCAAAGACCTCCCTAAGGCGACCTCTACGATCGTTTTCTTCGGCTTCTGCGCTGATAGAGCGGACGCGGCTTTCTTCTTTCCGGAATAATTAGCTTTGGAGCTATTCGGGTTTCGGCTTCTACGGGTTCCGCACGTAGAACTCTCTGAGCAGCTCCGCCGAATTCCGCAGGTTCTCGATCGGATACTATTCATAGTCTTCCGGCTACCCCTTCTACAAGATCTTCGCTTTGATAGACCCCCTTATCTTCTTTACGTCCATTATATCTTCTACCTCCTACTCTTCTTCCTTACCGTCTATCTCGATTGACAGGGGTTCGGCGAACCCCTGTCGTGGCAGACCGTTTTCAGGGTCCAAGCTCAGTAGATCTGAATGGAAAACGTCGTAGATCCGGAACGATTTCGGTAGCTAGAGCCGATAAGTTACTGGCGATCTCTTTTCTGCTATCGTAAACAGACCTACGTAGCAGGGGTTAAGCTTGGCGTTCCCTTTTAGCCTTAGGTTCCGCGTGTTAAGCTATACCTTTTGGCCTTCTTCGAATTCTATTAGCGACCTCTTCTTGTTAGCTCGAGCTACTATCTTCTTCTAAGTCGGTTCCATCGCCTTCCTCGCTACCTTAATAGCTTCTTCTATTTGAGCCTTAAGTGCTTTAGCCGCGGCGGCGGCGACTCTCTTTGACGACGTAGCGGTAGATAGTTCCGTAGAGCTGGGTTCGTTTGGGGGCTGGAAGCTTATCCTCGGAAGATAGCTATGCGTTATCTCGAACAGCGCTAGCGAGGTGGCTTTAGACGGTGCTAAGTTGGCGCAGAATTCAGCTATCGGCAACACCTTAACCCAATCTTCTTAATAATAGCCGTAGAAGGTTCGTAGGTATCGCTCTATCTTACGGTTGGCCACTTTAGACTGGCCGTCGGTTTAAGGGTAAGCAGCAGTGCTAAGCTTTCTACAAATTCCGAGAGCTTAGTTGATGGCTTTCTATACGTCGGCAGTGAATTAAGGACCCCTATCCGTAGTGATAGTGTCTGGCAGGCTATAGTGCTTCTATACATGTTGAATTAACATCCGTGCGGTCTCTTCTGCAGTAGTTCCTTCGTCTCTTGCTCGGCAGGGGATAAAGTGGCGTTCCTTGCTTAGCCTATCTACTACGTTAAGGGTAGCATCGTATCTATCGGAATCCGGCAGGCCGGTTATGAAATTTATTGTAATGTGCTGCTATGGTTTCTCGGGGATCGGCGGTGGCTTTAATAAGCCTGCCGGAAAGCCGTAACGCGGCTTCGCCGTTCGGCACACGTAGCAGTTGGCGATAAATCAGTGGATTCGCTCGAATATTCGCAGAAACCAGTAGATCGTCCTTACTGCCTGCATTGTCTTCTTCGCGCCTGCGTAGCCAACATCTACGGAGCTATGGACTAGCTGGATAACCTCTGTAATTAGTTCTTCCGGAACTATTAGCTTCCCTAAACCAGTCTTGCCTAGCTTCTGCTGCTAATTAAGCTGCTCCACCTTCTTGTAGAGAGTCTCTTCCTTAGAGGCCGGTTCTACTGCGCAGACCCCTACCTCTTTCAACACCTCTGCGTCTACTATCCGCTTGGTTAACAACCTCTGGAACATGTTCGGATCTTCTTTCGCGCGGCTGGTCTTCCCTTCCCTTCTCGTTAGCGCGTCAGCCTTTCCGTTTTAAGCTCCGGGTCGATAAGTGATCTTGAAGTCGAACCCGGATAAGTAGGCGGCCTACCGTGCTTAACGTCGTAAGAGCTTCTGTGTCTTTATAAAGTAGGTCAGCGACTGGTGGTCTGTAAGGACCTGGACCGTGCTCTTTCCAGCTATAAGCTCTGGCTTCCACTCCTCGAACGCCTGTATAATAGCTAGCAGTCCTTTATTATAGATAGCGTAGTTCCGCTTAGCTTCTGTTATAGATTTGCTAAAGAAGGCCACCGGGTGGAGGGTCTCGCCATCGTCAGCGTATTAAGAAAGGACCCCTGCTGTCACTGCGTCGGACGCGTCCGTTTCTATATAGATTATCTTTTCCGGTCGGAAGTGTGCCAGGACCGGCGCTGAAGCTACTGCTTCTTTTAGCCGGCTGAACGCTTCCGTGCACCTCTTATTCCATAGGCCAGCGGCCTCTTTCTTTAGTGCTTCCTTCAGGGGTCTCGCGATCTTGCTAAAGTCCTTAATAAACTGTCGATAGTAGCTGCAGAATCCGAGAAACGCTCTAATTTGCGTAGTGTTTCCGGATTTCGGCTGCTTCCATTCCGCTACGGCGGCGACCTTTAAGGGGTCCATCCAAATTCTATCTCTTCCGACGATAAGACCGAGATATTTGACTTCGGTTTAATAGAACTCGCTCTTCTTCGTGTCCGCGTTCAATCCGACCTCGCAGAGCCTAGTTAGCACCTTCTCGATGTGGTCCGTGTGCTGCTCTCTCGTCCTATTAGTGTAGATAAGGATGTCGTCTAAGTAGACGGACACGAACCGTTCCAGTATGTCTATAAAGGTGTGGTTTATAAAGCGTTGCTACACCGCCGGCGCGTTGGTAAGCCCGAAAGGCATTACCAACTACTTAAAATTGCCTATGCGCGTAGCGAATGTCGTAAGGTTTTCCGTTTGTCCTTCTTTATTCCTTAATCGATGGAATGCTTGGCGAATATCCAGCTTGCTGAACTACTTAGCCTTAGCCACTCGTTGTATAGTTTCATCAATTCGAGGTAGCGGATACACATCTCTCTTGGTGACCTTGTTAAGGCCTTAGTAGTCTACACACAGTCGGAGACCACCTCCGGGCTTCCGCACGAAAAGAATCGGTAACGCATATTCTGCTAAGCTTAGCGTAATAAACTTCTTCGCCAGGTTTTCTCGAACAAACACCTCCACTTAGTCCAGTTCCGCTGGCGACAGTCGTCTTAGGGGCTCGGTTCTTGGCAGCGTAGCCCCCTCTTTCAGTCAGATCTTGTTGTTATATTCCGGTTAATAGAGCGGCAATAGGTTGGAGTCGGCTTTTAAGAAGACGTTAGCGCAACTATAGAGCTCGTTTGGCAGCACCTCCAGTGGATCTACTTCTTCTTCCGCCATTATCTTCTGGTGGTCTTCGGTGTCTTTTATTGAGATAGCGTAAATCTCGTTGTCCGGTGACTTCGCGAGGGTCGATAAAGCTTCCGAGCTTATCATTCCGATCGTAGGCGCAGGCTCGGTAGAGGTAGGCAGAGCCGTTTCGCTACTGGTCGCCTCTGATCTTGCTGTCGCGGCTGCGACCGATTTGGTAGTGACGGCGCTGTTACCTTGGGTTTTGAATCTGATCGTTCCTTTATCTACGTCGATAATGGCTTTCTGGTTCTTTATCTATTTCTGCCCTATAATAATGTCAAACCTTCCGATATCCATAATTCGGAACGTCGCTTCCGTAGTGCGACCAGCTAAGGTAGTCTTTAGCGGCACGTAGTGCGTAACGCTTTCCGTGTCTTGTCCTTTGTATGCCGAAATCTTCGTTGGCGACGCTAATTCCACCGGATAGCCGTATCTATTTGTCAGCTTCCGGACTAGCCGATAGTGGATCGCTGCACTGATAAGAGCTCCAGTATCGATAAAAGCTTTCAGCTGGAGCAGTAGGCGTTGCTTCTTAACAGGGTGGATCGTAATAGGAAGGATGATCGCCGTTTCCGTATTCACTTCTACAGCTGCCGAGAGCGGATCGCTACAGCTGTTAATGCTTTCTTCTCGTGTCGATTCGCTCCGGTGCAGTGCCCTATTGTTAATGTTAGATAGGGGGCCTATCCGTTCAGCTAGTCTTTTCCTATAATCCTTAACTGCACCCTACCGTCTACGCTCTCGGTGTCGTTCGGAGCCGGCTCTATAGCTTGTATGATCTTTCTCGGTGGCTGCAGCTGCTTTATAACACGATACTCCTGCTTCTGCTTATCCGAAGCTTGGCATCTCGTAGCAATGTGGCTAGGCTTCCTATACGCGTAGCAGGTGGGGACGAACGACGAGCGCTGCGAATACGACGACTGCTGGGGGGTTCGTCGGAAAGGCGCAGGGGGCCGCGCCGTCTGCGTTGTCAACGGCTTCTGGTTCGATTCGCGTAATTTCGCGTAGGCGCTTAGGTTTCTCGCGGTGACTCTCGCTTGGTGCACGAAGCTCTTAAGGTCTTTATCTTCTACCGAGGCTATATCTGCGGCCAGTTCAGGGTTTAGCTTCTGCCTTAGTAGATAGAGCTGCTCGTCTTCTGCTACTCTGGCCCTAATAGCATGTTTTCTAAATAGCCCGTAGAATTCTTCAAACGTCTGCCGGTTCTGATTGATCTTGTCCAGCTGCTTATAGGCTGTCTTCTTTCGGAATGGGTCTCTGAAGCGCTAGTCTAGTGCTCTGATCGCTTCCTCGGCAGTTACCTCTTCTAGGTCCGCCACTAGCGAAAAAGCTTCACCTTCTAATCGCGATTCCAGGTACGCCAATCTATCTCCGGCACTGTTTCCAGCGTAGTCGCGGTCTATCTTATTCTTTATCTTCTTCTTAAACACTTCCTAGTCTTCGGGGTCTCCGCCTCTAAACGCTGGCGGGTCCGGCAATAATGTTATTAAGGTGCTACCTTGACTATAGGCCGCCGGTAAGGCGGTCTCTGCTGGTTCTTCTCGATGCGGTAGCTGCAACGTCGCTCTCTCTATCTTAGCTAGCTGGGTCTTCAGCTCCTTTAGTTGTGCTAGTCGGTTCGCCGCTTGGTTTTCCAGTATATCTATAATGGTCTCGGCCGACTCTTTCTCGGCCCTTACTGTCTCTATTTCCTCTCTTAACTGTCTGTTTTCTTCTATGTTCCTAAAGAACTTCATTTCGACGAAGGTTATAATATCGAACACCTTCTTAGCTCCGTGTTCTGTAAGATATTCTTCTATCTTATCCGGCGTGCGTGCGTACAGTTCGGCGTAGCCCTCTATGCCCTTTCTCGCTTTATCTACCTCTTTTTCCATAAGGCCTTTATTGGTCGTTCCGTCGTCGAGGATGCTAGTACGCCTATCTCTCGGTCTGTCAGTCTTTCTCTTTCTGCTGCGGCCTGTAACGCCGCTGTCTACTGTTAAGAAGCCTTCTATCTTCTTACAGTGCTGGGGGTTGTTGTTGTTAGTGTAAGTGCGCGTGCGTTATTCAGGTTTCCGGATAGTTCGACAGGCCCTTTCGCGCAGCGCGGGGTTGGTGTAGTGAGTTGAGTTCGAGATATAATAATCCGGGCACGCAGATATAATTCAATACGGCCTTTTTAATGACTATATCTCGAACTGAGGAGGGGAAAGGAATCTATGTAGATGGTGGACGAGGCCTTTGGGGGGGGGGTGGCGTGCCAAGGCCCGGCTCAGTCCGGAAGGGCCGAGCCGAAATTCTAAGGGTCTACCCTATTACTCAGTCCCACCCCTTTCTGCCGCCGTAACAACGTCTTTCTTAGTGACCTCGTTAAGGCCTTAGTAATCTACGCATAGTCGGAGACTACCTCTAGATTTCCTTACGAAAAGAATCGGTAATGTATATTCGGCTAAGCTTGGCGTAATAAACTTCTTCGCCAGATTCTCTCGAACAAACACTTCTACCTAGTCCAGCTCGGCCAGCGACAATCGTCTTAGGGGCTCGGTTCTTGGCAGCGTAGCTCCCTCTTTTAGTCAGATCTTGTTGTCGTATTCCGGTCAGTAGAGCGGCAAGAGGTTGGAGTCAGCCTTTAAGAACACGTTAGCGTAACTGTAGAGTTCTTTTAGTAACACCTCTAGCGGATCTACTTCTTCTTCTACTATTATCTTCTGGTAGTCTTTAATGTCCTTTATTAAGATAGCGTAAATCTTATTGTCCAGCAACCTCGCAAGGGTCGTTAAAGCTTCCGAGCTTATTATTCCGATCGTGTCTAGAGGGTCGGGCCGATCTATCAGAACCGCTTCAATGGTCGTAGCGTTTGATTTTGCGGCGACAGCGGTAACCGATTCGGCGGCGACGCTGCTCTGCTGGTTTTTGAACCCTAGCGTGCCTTTACCTACGTCGATAACGGCTTTCTGGTTCTTTATCTATTTCTGCCCTATAATAATGTTAAACCTTCCGATATCTATAATTCGGAACGTCGCCTCCGTAGTGCGACCAGCTAGTAAGGTCCTTAATGGCACATAGTGTATAACACTTTCCGTGTCCTGTCCGTTGTACGCCGAAATTCGCGTTAGCGTCGCTAGCTCCACTGGATAACCGTATCCTTTTATTAGTTTGTAAACCAATCGATAGTGGATCGCGGCTCTAATACGAGCTCCTATGTCGATAAAAGCCCTTAGCTAAAGTGGTCTACTTAAGCTATCGAGGGGATAGACAGTAATTAGAAGGATAATAGCTGTTTCCGTATTTACTTCCACCGCCGCTAAGAGCGGATTGCTGCAGCTGTTAATACTTCCTTCTTCCGGCGACGTAGTTCGTGCCAGTGCCCTATTGTCTATGCTGGATAGGGGGCCTATCCGTCCAGCTGGTCTTTTCCCAAGATCCTTAGCAGCACTCTACTATCTACACTGTCGGTGTCGTTTGGAGCCGGCTCGATAGCTTAGATAGTCTTTCTTGGCGGCTGTTGCTTCGTTATACGATACTCCTGCTTCTGCTAGGCCGTCGCCATGTATCTGTTAGCGATATAGCCCGGCTTTCTATACGCGTAGCAGGTAGGGACGAACGACGAACGCGGCAAATAAGATAGCTGCTAAGGTGCTCTTCGGAAAGGTGCAGGGGGTCGTGTTGTCGGCGTCGTCGATGGCTTCTAGTTTGATTCGCGCGATTTCGCGTAAGCGCTCAGATTTCTAGCAGTAACTCTCGCTCTGTGCACGAAGCTTTCGAGGTCTTCGTCTTCTACCAACGCTATAGCTGCGGCCAATTCAGGGTTTAGCTCCTGTCTTAGTAGGTAGAGCTGCTTATTTTCTAACACTCTAGCTCTAATAGCATATTTTTGGAAGAGTCCGTAGAACTCCTTAAACGTTAGCCGGTTCTGATCGATTTTGTCCAGCTGTTTACAGGCTGTCTTCTTTCGGAAGGAGGTCTCCGAAGTATTGATTTAGCGCTTTAATCGCTTCTTTAGCGGTTACCTCTTCCAGGTCTGCTACTAACGAAAAAGCTTTACCTTCTAACCGCGACTCTAGGTAGGCTAGTCTATCTCCTGTACTGCTTCCGGCGTAATCGCGGTCTATCTTATTCTTTATTTTCTTTTTAAATACTTCCTAATCTTTAGGGTCTCCGCCCCTAAACGCTGGTAGGTCTGGTAGTAACGTTATTAAGATGCTACCTTAACTGTAGGCCGCCAGTAAGGCGGTCTCTGCTTGTTCTTCTCGACGTAGTGGCAGCGCCGACAACGTCGCTGCCTCTATCTCAGCTAACTAAGTCTTTGTCGCCTTTAGTTGTGCTAGTCGATTCGCTGCTTGGTTTTCTAGCACGTTAATAATAGTTTCTGCTGACTTCTTCTTAGCTATTACTGCTTCTATTTCTTCTCTTAGTCTCCTGTTTTCTTTCGTGTTCCTATAAAATTTCTTTTCGACGAAGGTAATAATGTCGAACACCTTCTCTGCTCTATATTCTGCAAGATATTCTCCTATCTCGTCCGGCTTGCGCGCGTACAGTTTGGTATAGCTCTCTATGCCCTTGCTCGCTTTATCTATCTCTTCTTCTGTAAGGTCCTTAGTAGCTATTCTATCGTCGAGGATGCTAGTACGCCTATCCCTTAGTCTGTTAGTCTTTCTCTTTCTGCTATAGCCTGTAACGCCGCCCTCTACTGTTAAGAAGCTCTCTATAGCTGTCTTACAGTGCTGGTGTTTGGTTTGGTGTGTATAGTGCGCGTGCATTATTCGGGTGTCCGGATTGTTTAACGGTCCCTTTCGTGCAGCGCGGAGTTAGTATAGTAAGTAAGTTTAAGATATAATAATCCAGGCATATAGATATAATTTAATACGCCCTTTTTAATAACTATATCTCGAACTAAGGAGGGAAAGGAATCTATGTAGTAGTGGGTAAGAGCTTTAGGGGTAGTGTGCCAAAGCCCGGCTCGGTCCAGAAGGGCCGAGCCGAAATTCCAAGGGTCTACCCTATTACTTAGTCCTACCCCTTTCTGCCGCTGCAACACTGCTGTACAATTTGTACCTACGAAGCCAAGCTAGCAATTTCCCTCTGTGTAGGGATGCAAGGTTTATACTCTGTATAGAGGATTAGGAGTTTCCCTCTGTATAGTAATACAGAGTTTTCTCTCTGTTTAGAGGGGCAGCAATTCCCCTCTATATAGGACTATAGGATTCTCTCTCTATACAGGAGTAGGGTCGTGTCGGTAACTCCATATAGAGGGTAGGGTCGTGCTAGCGCTGCTAAGTCGCAGTCCTTAGGGCGACGGCTAGCTTAGGTCTAGGACCTGGGCTAGGCAGTGCCCCCTAACAATACCCCTCTCCCTTCTCGTAGTGCTTCTTTCGTATAATGGCGTATCGTACACTCTTAGCTCTTGGGGTTCCTCTGGCGGGTAGCGCTTTCCCGTCTTCGTCTAGGCGCTTGCTACTCTAAGGATGCCGAAGCCAAGGCAGAGCAGGACCTGCGAGCAGTTACGAAGGTATAGGAGGTGCTTAGTCCTGTCTAACTATTTACCTCCTACCCTATAGCCCCAGCTATGTCCTGTGCGTCCTAGCTGTACGGTCTTGCAGCAGCGGGCCGTCTGGCTCTGTCCCTGTGCCCTGGTCGTTATCCGGAGTTTAGCTCTTAGGTAGATGTTCCCGCCTCTGTCTAGTCGTCTACAGGGCCGTCGCACGTCCGGGCACTAGGTCGTAGTTGCCTCCCTTATACAGTTGTAGCAGCTGCCCTGGTTGCTATTGCTCTATATAGTAGACAGCCACTACCCTGTATATTAAGCCTTCCTCCCTTCTCTCTCTCTTCTTCTCTTTCTCTTCTATTCTCCTATCTGCTACCCGTCCGCCTAGCCGTCTACTACTACTACTATTACTATAACTACTACTACTACTACTACTACTACTACTACTAGCTACAACTACTACTACTAACGCTACTATTCCGTCTGCCTAGTACTGTCGTAGTTCTCTTGTAGTTGCCGGCCTGTCCTCCTACACTTCTACCTCTAGCTGTAGGATATTTAGCTTAACTAACAACTCTGCTTCCGGTTTTTATAGTCTTCCTCCTTCGTACAGTCCTAGCTAACGTCTTAGGTGCTATATTAATAAGCAGCAGGATGTTGCTAAGCTACCCTTCTACTCCTCCTAGTGTTGGGGCCCCTGCCGGCTAGGAGGTAATTAAGATTTTAGGTGTAGAATCGCCTGCCCTGGTCCTAGGGGGTAGTGGCTAGTAAGCTACCTTAAGAAAGTATATAAAAGTTTTCAGACAGTGTTGCTCTCGTTCCCCTCCTACTTCTACTCTTATTCCTACCTGTCTCCTAGCTGTCCTCTTCCTCCTGCCCCCTTCCGTACAGTGTAGTAGGGTGTAGTGTCTGTAGGACCTAGTAGGGTTCTACGTCTTAATTCCCAATCCTTTGGCGACCCGAGTTGCCGACGGCTGCCCTGTAATCCGACTGCGGTAGACTCTAGGTTAATACCCGTCTTTGATAACTATATCTAAGGCTAGAGAGGGAAGAATCTACGTACAAGCAGAGGTAGAGGTATTTAAGTGTGCGCCAAGCCTGGCCCTGCCAAGCCTGCTACCTTCTAGCACCTTCCAGCCTACATCTGTATTACTACCGCCCTCCCCAACCAGCGATTGCCCTTAATCGCAATCAATCTATTAATCGCAATTAGCCAATCAGGTCGCTCCAAAACAGGTCGCTTTTGGGGTCGCTTTTGAGCTTCAATTTCCGTGCGTTTTGAGCCTCAATCTCGTGCCTTTTTTAAGCCTTAATCTCGTGCCTTTTTGAGCTTCAATCTCGTGCGTTTTGCCGTCGCTTTCGGCCTTGATTAGTGCCTTGTTTGGTGCCTTGACAAGGCTGCAGAATTCTCAGAGTGTCGCAGAGGTTGCCTGGCAAACACGTGTCGCTTCTCGAGCTGTCCGTCGCTTCTCGAGCCGTCGCTTCTCGAGCTGTTGCTTCTTAGTAGGCTGCAGAGGTCTTAGAGGTCGCAGAGGTCGCGGAGGTTGCGGAGGTCGTAGAGGTTGCCTTGCAAACATATGTCGCTTCTCGAGCCGTTGCTTCTCGAGCCGTCGCTTCTCGACAGTCGCTTCTTAAGCCGTCGCTTCTCGACAGTCGCTTCTCGAGCCGTCGCTTCTTAAGCCGTCGCTTCTTATTCTCGACGGTCGCTTCTCGACGGTCGCAGAGGTCTCGGAGGTCGCGGAGGTTGTTGGGAGCGCAGAGGTCGTTAGGGGCGCAGAGGCTTCCAGAGGTCGCAGAGGTCGCAGCCTACGTATGTCGCTTCTCGACGGTCGCTCGCTTCTTAACGGTCGCTTCTTAAGCCGTCGCTTCTCGAGCCGTCGCTTCTTACGCGGTCGCAGAGGTCATCGGGGTCGCAGAGGTCGCAGCTGCAGGGGTCGCTAAGGTCGCTTAATTCTAAATACGTGCTTCCAGACTGCGTCTCTTCTCGAGCCGTCGCTTCTTAGACCGTCGCTTCTTAAGCATATGCGCTTCTGAACTGCGCTCTTCTGAACCTAAACAGTATATGCTGTCTGCAGCTGCCTTGTACCTGTGCCTAGGTGCTCTGTGCCTGGGTGCTCGTGCTTCGGTGCTCTGCCTCTGCTTTGCCTGTGTTGTCTGCAGCAGCTCTGTATTGTCTGCAGCTGTACCTCTGTTGTCTGCAGCAGCTGTGCCTGTCTCTGCCTGGTGCCCTGCCTAGGTGCTCGTGCCTAGGTGCTCGTGCCTAGGTGCTCGTGCCTGGGTGCTCGTACCTAGGTGCTCTGCAGCTGGTGCTCTGCAGCTAGTGCTCTGCATCTAGTGCTCTGCAGCTGGTGCTCTGCAGCTGGTGCTCTGCAGCTAGTGCTAATTGCCAGTCGTCTTAATTAGTATGTCCAAATAGAATAGTCTGTTAAAGACCCGAAAAAAACGAATGTCGTCGCCCTAGGTCCTGCTAGGTGCGCTCTCGTCGTCGTCGCTCCGTCGTCGTCGCTCTCGCTCCTCGCTCTCGCTCCTCGTCCTTCTCGTCCTCGTCGCTCTCTCCTATCTCAAAACTTCGAAACTTGTACAATCTGCTTATAGGGGCACTTCTCTTCCTAATATCCCTCTCGTAGGGGCACTCTTCTCTCTTCAAAACTCTTCTTCTTCTCGATAGGGGCACTTCTCTTCCCTAAAACTCTCTCTCTTCTCGATAGGGGCACTTCTCTTCCCTAAAACTCTTCTTCTTCTTCTTCTTAATTAGGGGAGGGGGGGGTAGAGTAGCATGCATATGTATAATTAAGTAATCGGATATAATTTAACGGCCTCCTTCGTACATATACAGTACATACTCTGGGTCGGTTGCACGTACGTTAATCGAGTACCCGGATATAATTCAACAGGCTCTTTCGCATAGTGCAGGTTGGGTGTTGGGTTTGAGCCTTGGATATAATGATCCGACTGCAGTAGACTCTAGGTCAATACCTATCTTTAATAACTATATCTAAGGCTGGAGAGGGAAGAATCTACGTACAAGCGGAGGTGGAGGTATTTGAGTGTGCGCCAAGCCTGGCCCTGCCAAGCCTGCCACCTTCCAGCACCTTCTAGCCTACATCCGTATTACCCTGTATCTAGGGTAGATTATGCCCCTTCTCGCTATACGGCGCAGTGTTACTGTAACCGGGTAGGGAGATAGTTCTCCTCCTACCTATCCAGCGCAGTTGTGTCCTGTAGGGCCTCGTATAGTTCCTACTTAGGCTCTGCCTACCCTCTCTATTTAACTAGGTACTCTACCCTCTTCCGCTTCCTTTAGCTCTTAAGGATTCCTTCTACCTTGTACTCTTCCTAGCCTTTAGTAATAATCGCTAGAGGGCGCGCGTCGTCTGTCGTCTAGTGCGGCAGGGGATCTGTATATACTGGCCGTACGAGGTCTACGTAGAAGACTAGGTAGATCCCTAGGGGAGTGTTAAGTCGTACGGCGTATGTCCCTACTAGTTGGACCACTGTAAACTTTTGGTTCTTCCAATCTAGTTTCTTGCTCGACCGGTCTGTACGGATGTTGCGCTAGTTAAACTAGACCTTATCTCCTGCCTTATACCTTGGTGCAGCCTGTCGTCCCTTGTTAGCCTGCTTTTCTGCATTCTGTTAGGCTATAGCTAGACTCGCTTTCGCCCAGCAATAGGCGTTTGTAATCGTCTGTACGATGGCTTCTCCCTACTGAATTAGGGATCGTATAGGGCGTAGGGTGTCTCTACTTAGGCTCAGTAGGAGCAGGGAGTAGTCGTATCTGTAGGCTATAAAGAAGGGGGACAATCCTATAGCGTTAGCCGTACAGCTATTAATAGCCAGTTCCGCTATATAGAGAAGGCGGTTCCAGTTTGTCTGATTATAGTCGACGTACGCTTAGAGGTACGCTTCCAACGTCGATTTAACCCTCTCCGTCGCACCGTCCGTCTGCAGGTGCTATACGGTTAACAGGCGACGTTCTATATTTAGTAACTAACATACCCTAGCCTAGAGCTAGCTCGTAAACTGTGTACCCCGGTCCAATACAATTGACCTAGGGAATCCGTGCTTACTGAACGTCGTCTGTATAAATGCCTAAGCAGTGTCTTTAGCTGCAATAGAGTCTATTCCTTCTAGTAATACCCCCTTTGTTAGCTTGTCTGTACCTACTATAATGTTCTGCTGTCCGTCGCTCTTAGGGAGGTCCGTAATAAAGTCTACTGTTAGGTCTTGCTAGGGCCGGTCTAGTATTAGTAGGGGTTCTAGCAGCCTGTGCTTTAGTTTACGCTAGGGCTTTGTCCTTCTGTATACGTCGCAGTTCTGTACGAACCTGCAGATATCCTTTGCTATCGCCGGCCAGTAGTAGTCCCTAGCGACGATACTATACGTCTCCTTGCGCCCTAGGTGCCTAGTTGCTATAGAATTATATGCCTGTTATATTAAGCTCGTACAGAGCTTCTCGTCTGCCGGGACCCAGATCCGATTTCTGAGCTTTAGGTTGTTCTCCTCGTCTACTGTGCACTCTGCTGCCAATACCGTAAAGTAAAGCTCTGCTAGGAGCCTCCGTTGTCCTCCTTAGATCGCTGTACAGGCCCCTTATACGTTGTGCTTTTCTACTGCCTCTTCCTATGCCCGTAGCTAGGGTTCCTATATATATATCGCTGCTAGGCGGATAGTCCCTTTACCTAGCTCCTCCTTAAACATCTGGAATAATCGTAATTTTAGCCGGTTGTCCTTATACGTCGTTGGCATGTCCTAATCCCGTCTGGATAGCGTATTGGCCCTGCTGTTGTCCTTTCCCTTGCAATACTAGAGTCTTATATTAAACCGGCTTAGGTACATCGCCTATTGTATATGTCTTTTAGAAAGCTTCTGGGGCTGCGTAGAGTACTCTAGGTTCTTGTAGTCGGTTAGGGCAAGGAACTCGGGAACCGAGCAGAGTTCTCTATCCTACACTTCGTAGCACTATACGACTGCTAGCAATTTCTTGTTATAGATAGGGTAGTTGCACTTAGCCGGGGAGTTCTTCTTAGAGAAGTACGCGTATAGGTGCAGGAGTCTGTCCGAGCCTACCTGTAACAAGATACCTCCTATGCAATACCCTAAGGAGTCGGTTTCTAGTATCGTCGTACGTTCTAGGTCGAAGGCGGCAAGCGTTGGTCCTGTAGTAAAGAGCTCCTTTAGTCTGTTAAAGCTCTTATTATACTCGTCCGTCTACTTAAACTGCTTGTCCTTATATGTTAGCTCGACTAGAGGGCGTACAATCTCCGAGTAGTTCTGTATAAACTAGCAGTAGAAGTTGGCAAACCTAAGGAATTCCCGTACGCCCTTAACGCTCGTAGGCAGCTTCTATTGCTTAATAGCATTAATCTTCTTCCCGTCTATACTGATGCCTTTCCCTGCCTCGATAATAAACCCTAGGTATTTTATACCCTGTACACCGAATTCGCATTTGTCGATGTCGAGGTACAAGCTAGCCTGTTGTAGTCGATCTAATACCTTCTTAACGTCCTGTACGTAATCTGTATAGGTGCCGTCTGTAAATACCAGCGTATCGTCGAGGTACGCTAAACAGATGTCGTCTAGTAACCCTTGTAGGGACCTGTTAATGTACCTCTAGAAGGTTGCTAGTGTGTTAGTAAGGCTAAAGGGGGTAACAAGCTACTCGAAAAGACTATATCTCGTACAGAAGGCAGTTATCTATTTATAGCCTTCCTTAATCCGTATCTTGTAGAAAGCTAAGACTACGTTAAGTTTAGTAAACTACTTTGCCTTGCTGATCCGTCCGAGAGTCTCCTTAATAAGGGGTAGAGGGTACCGGTCCTTCTTAGTAATCGCGTTAATGCCTCTGTAGTCTATGTAGAAACGCAAGCCGGCCTTGCCCTCCTTGTAGACAAACAGCACTGGGGCTCCTACAGACAAGGTACTTGCGCGAATAAAACCCTTAGCAAGTAGGTCGTCTAGTGTCTTGCGCAGCACTAGGAGTTCTCTAGAGGACATACCGTACAGTAGGCCGTACGGCACTTCGGGCAGACTCCTATCCGGACAGGGCTCTAGCTAGATGTTATAGTTAATTCCTTCTCCTTAGTGTAGGGGCAGTTTCGAGGCCGACTTTGGCTCAAAGAGGTCTAGGTATTCTGCGTATTTAGCTAGGAGCTTCGTATAGGGGTCTATTGCCTTCTTAGGCGCTAATGCCTTCTTAATGTCTGTAGTCGCAGTGTTGATTTCGGCCTTGGCATTGCCGCTCTGCGGAAACCTCCCTTGGTCTCGGAGCCTCTGCTTCGTTACTGCTAGGTACAGCCGTCCTTGTCCAACGTCTAGCTTGCCCTGCTAGCGCTCTATCTATAGCTTCCCTAATATTAGGTTATACCCTAACTTGGCCTGTACAATATAGAGGTATAAGTTCTGCTTATAGTGTCCCTGCAACTCTATAGTTACTTTTACTATATAGGTAATGTCCGGTCCTCGCCTAGTAATGTCTAGTATGCGTACAGGTACTGTAGGGGTCGTCTTAATGTAGTGTCTCTATACGAAGTCTTCGCTAATTACTCTGTATACTAAACATCCTATGTCAATTAATGTCCGCGCTGTAGCAGTCTTGTTTAGCGTAGGCTGTACGATAAACGGCGTAGTCGTTATATAGTTTCTCTTAAAAGATAGCTAAGTAGTACTTTAATTTGGCAATCTATCTTGTATACGCCTCTAGCAGAGCCTTCGCTTAGAGGCTACTCTTTTCCCAACTCGTTGTCGTCTAAGGGGGACTCTTAGTTCTCTTGTTGGAGCGCTGCAGTTGCTACCCTTGCAGTGGTCGGCCGTCCCCCAGGTCTCTCTGCTGGCAAAAGCCTGCAATTCTATGCAGTATAGCCTATCTTGCTACACCTATAGCAGCTCCCTTCTGCTCTTCTCTTGTCTAGGGTAGCTATGTCTACCTACTATGCCCTTTTAGCAGCAGACCTTAGCCGTACAGTAACAGCTGCCGCTACTCTGGTCGTCGTTAGTTTCTAGTCTATAGCGTCAGTCTGCTGCTAGAGGGGTTGTCGCATCTTATAAGTGCAGCTTATCCGTCCGAGCCTGCACTGCTAGTCGTCGACTATCCTAAGGAGATTACAGAATTCCTCGTATATAGCTGGTCGCATTATGCCTACTAGTCCTGTTATAATCTCCTTAGAGAAGCCTACCTCTAAGGTAGTAATTTTTACCCTATCCTCCTATTAGAGTACTCCTGCCTCTGCTAAGGTCTAGTCGTATTCTGCGAGGAACTCTTGTACAGTCTTGCGCCCCTGCTTTATTGTGTTGACCTATAGAAGTGCTCGGCTCTCGCAGTCTAGGTCCTTGTAGCTCCTATTAAGAGCTGCCTAGAGCATCGTCGTAGTTGCTATTGCTAGGTTGGCAATAGCCGTCTCGTAGTACGGCAGAATCCGTACTGCCGCCCTGCCCTTTAACCTCCTAAAGAGGTATACTACCTTGTCTAGCTCGGTCGGGTATGCTCCTAAGTCGACCAGAAGCTTAGAGCGTGTTGCGGCGGCAGAAAGGAGTGGGACTAAGTAATGGGGTAGACCCTCGGAATTTCGGCTCGGCCCTTCCAGACCGAACCGGGCCTTGGCACGCCACCCCCCAAAGGTCTCGTCCACTACTACATAGATTCCTTTCCCTCCTCAGTTCGAGATATAGTTATTAAAAAGGCCGTATTGAATTATATCTGCGTGCCCGGATTATTATATCTCGAAGTCACTTCCTACACTACTACCGCGCTGCGCGAAAGGGACCGTTGAACTATCCAGACCCCTAAATAACGCACGCGCACTACACAAACCAAACACCAGCACTGTAAGATAGCTATAGAGAGCTTCTTAACGGTAGAATGCAGCGTTACAGGCCGCAGCGGAAAGAGAAAGAATAATAGACCGAGGGATAGGCGTATTAGCATCCTCGACGACGGAATAGCCACTAAGGGCCTTACAGAAGAAGAGATAGATAAAGCAAAGAGGGGCATAGAGAGCTATGCCGAGCTGTACGCACGCACGCCGGAAGAAATAGAAGAGCATCTGGCACAGAATAGAGCTAAGAAGGTGTTCGACATTATTACCTTTACAGAGAAGAAGTTTTATAGAAACACGGAAGAGAACAGGAGATTAAGAGAGGAAATTAAAGCAGTAAGAGCCGAGAAGGAATCGGCAGAGACTATTATAGATGTGCTGGAAAACCAAGCAGCGAACCGACTAGCATAACTGAAGGAGATAAAGACTTAGCTAGCTAAGATGGAAGCAGCGATGTTGTCGGCGCTGCTACTGCATCGAGAAGAACAAGCAGAGACCGCCTTACCGGCGGCCTACAGTTAAGGCGGCACGTTAATAACATTACTACCGGATCTACTGGCGTTTAGAGGCGGAGATCCTAAGGATTAGGCAGCGTTTAAGAAGAAGATAAAGAACAAGATAGATCAAGACTATGCCGGAAACAGTGCCGGAGATAGATTGGCCTACCTAGAAGCGCGATTAGAAGGCGAAGCTTTTTCGCTAGTAGCGGACCTGGAAGAAGTAACCGCGGATAAGGCGATCAAAGCACTGGATCAACGCTTCGGAGACCCCTTCTAGAAGAAGACGGCCCGTAAGCAGCTAGACAAGATCTACTAGAACCAACAGATGTTTAAGGAATTCTACAGACTGTTTAGGAAATATGCGATCAGGGCCCGAGTAGCAGAAGATAAGCAGCTCTACCTGCTGAGGCAGAAGCTGAACCCTAAACTGGCAGCAGCTATAGCGTTGGTAGAAGACGAAGACCTTAAGAGCTTCGTGCACCGAGCGAGAGTTACTGCGAAAAACCTGAGCGCTTACGCGAAATTATAGGAATCGAACTAGAAGCCGTTGTTGACGCAGGCAACGAGACCCCCTGCACCCTTCCGGAGAGCGCCTCCGCAGCCATCTTACGAGTCACTGCATTCGTCGTTCGTCCCCACCTGTTACGCGTGTAGAAAACCTGGCTATATAGCTACGAGATGCCAAGCTGCGGCCTAACAGAAGCAGGAGTATCGTGTTATAAAGCAGCTGCAGCCGCCGAGAAAGACTATACAAGCTATGGAGCCGGCTCCGAACGACACCGACAATGTAAACAGTGGAGTGCCACTGAGAATCCTAGGAAAAGACCAGCTAGACGGATAGGCCCCCTATCTAGCATAGACAACAGGGCACTAACACGAACTACGTTAACGAAAGAAAGCATCAACAGCTGCAGCGATCCGCTATTAGCGGCGGTGGAAGTAAACACGGAAACAGCTATTATCCTTCTAATTACTGTCTACCCCCTCGATAGATCGAGCAAACCACTTCAGCTAAAAGCTTTTATCGACACGGGGGCCCTTATTGGAGCGGCGATCCATTATCGATTGGTTCAAAAGCTAATAAAAGGATATAGCTATCCAGTAGAGCTAGCATCGCCGACACTGATTTCGGCATACAACGGACAAGACATAGAGAGTGTTACGCACTATGTGCTATTAAAGACCACCTTGGCAGGTCGAACTACAGAGGCGACGTTCTGAATAATGGATATCGGAAGGTTTAACATTATCATAGGACAAAAATGGATAAAGAACCAGAAAGCAATTATTGACGTAGGTAAAAGCACACTCGGATTCAGAACACTATATAGCGGCTCCGCCGCCGTCAAATCAGTCACCAAATCGGTTACAGTAGCCAACGCTAAACCGAACGTTACGACCGTCGAAGTGGCTCCAATAGATCGGCCCGACCCTTAAGACACGATCGGAATAATAAGTTCAGAAGCTCTAACGACCCTCGCGAGGTCGCCAGACAACGAGATTTACGCTATCTTAATAAAAGACATCGAAGTCGACCGGAAGATAATAGCGGAAGAGGAAGTGGATCTATTAGAGGTGTTACTAAAAGAACTCTATAGTTACACTAACGTGTTCTTAAAGGCTAACTCCAACCTCTTGCCGCTCTACCGACCGGAATATAACAACAAGATCCGGTTAAAAGAAGGAGCCGCACTGCCGAGAACCGAGCCCTTAAGAAGACTGTCGCTAGCAGAGCTGGACTAGGTAGAAGTGTTTGTCTAAGAAAACTTAGCGAAGAAGTTCATTACGCCAAGCTCTGCGGAATATGCGTCACCGATTCTTTTCGTATAGAAACCCGGAGGTGGTCTCCGACTGTATATAGACTATTGAGGCCTTAATAAGGTCACTAAGAGAGATGTGTATCCGCTGCCTCTGATCGATAAGACTATACAGAGGGTGGCAAAGGCTAAGTAGTTTAGCAAGCTGGATATTCGCCAAGCGTTCTATCGATTAAGGAACGAAGAAGGACAGACGGAAGACCTTACGACATTTGCTACGCGCATAGGCAATTTCAAGTAGCTGGTGATGTCTTTCGGACTTACTAACGCGCCGGCTGTGTAGCAACGCTTTATAAACTACACCTTTATAGACATGCTAGAACGGTTCGTATCTATCTACTTAGACGACATTCTAATCTACATAGAAGGAACGAGAGAGCAACACACGGACTACATTAAGAGGGTGTTAAAGAGACTCCGCGAGGTCGGATTAAACGCAGACACAAAGAAGAGCGAGTTCTACCAGACTAAGGTCAAATATCTCAGTCTTATTGTTAGAAGAGAAGGAATTCAGATAGACCTGTCGAAAGTGGCCGCCGTCGCGGAATGGAAGCAACCGACGTCCGGAAACACTACGCAAATCAGAGCGTTTCTCGGATTCTGCAGCTACTATCGACGGTTTATCAAAGATTTCAGTAAGATAGCAAGACCGCTGAATAAGGCGTTAAAGAAGGAGGCCGCTAGGCTATAGAATAAAAAGTGTACAGAAGCTTTCAGCCGACTAAAGGAGGAGGTAGCCTTAGCGCTAGTGCTAGCGCACTTCCGACCAGAAAAGACAATCTACGTAGAGACGGACGCTTGCGACATAGTAATAGCAGGGGTCCTTTCGCAGTACGCTGACGATAAAGAGACTCTCTATCCGGTGGCTTTCTTTAGCAAGTCTATAAATAATGCTAAGAGGAACTACGCTATTTATGATAAAGAGCTGCTAGCCATTATTCAGGCTTTCGAGGAGTGGAAACCAGAGCTTATAGCTGGACGGAGCACGGTCCAGGTCCTTACGGACCACCAGTTACTGACTTACTTTATAAAGACACAGAAGCTATTACGACGTTAGGCCCGGTAGGCCGCCTACCTATCCGGATTCGATTTTAAGATTACCTATTGACCTAGAGCTCAAAATGGAAAGGCTAATGCGCTAACGAGAAGAGAAGGAAAGACTAGCCGAGCGAAAGAAGATCCGAACATGTTTCAGAAGATGCTAACAGAACGAATAGTAGACGCTGAGGTGTTGAAAGAGGTGGGGATCTGTGCGATAGAACCGCCGATTAAAGAAGAGACGCTGCACGAGAAAGTGGAAAGGCTTAACTAGCAGCAGAAGCTCGGCAATCTTTGAACGGATACACCGGTTTATTACTAACTGCCACGTGTGCCGAGCAGCGAAGCCACGTTACAGCCTTCCGGCTGGCCTGCTAAAGCCACTTCCAATCCCTAAGAAACTATAGCAGCACATTACGATGGACTTCGTAACCGGCCTGCCGGACTCCGATGGATATAATGCTACGCTCAATGTAGTGGATCGACTAAGCAAGGAACGCTATTTTATCCCCTGCCGAGCTAAGGATAAAGGAACTACTGCAGAAGAAACAGCAAGAATGTTGATCCAGCACGTGTAGAAGCACTATAGGCTGCCGGACACTATTACTACGGATAGGGGCCCTTAATTCACTACCGATGTATAGAAAGCTATTAACTAAGCCCTCGGAATTCGTAGAAAGCTCAGTATAGCCGCTTACCCTCAGACCGACAGACAGTCGGAAGTAGCTAACTATAAGATAGAAAAGTATCTACGGATCTTCTGCGGTTATCATTAAGCAGAATAGATTAACATGTTGCCGATGGCCGAATTCTGCGCCAATTCAGCACGGTCGGAAGCCACCTTACTGGCGCTGTTCGAGATAACCTACAGTTACCTTCTAAGGATAAGTTTTCAACTACTAAACGAACCTAGCTCTTCGGAACCTCCTACTACGACTTCGTCAAAGAGAATCGCTGCGGCGGCGGCAGAAGCGCTCCGGTCTTAGATGGCAGAAGCGATTAAGGTAGCAAAAGAAGCGATAGAATCAGCTTAGAAGAAGATAGTAACTCGAGCGAATAGAAAGAGGTTACTAATAGAATTTGAAGAAGGCCAAAAGGTATAGCTTAACACACGGAACCCAAGTCTAAAAGGCAACGCGAAGCTCAACCCTTGTTACGTAGGCCCGTTTAAGATAATAGAAAAGAGGTCGCCGGTGACCTACCGGCTCCAGCTGCTAAAATCATTCTGGATCCACGATGTCTTTTATTCGGATCTGCTAAGCCTAGATCCTGAAGATAGTCTTCCGGATTAGGGGTTCGCTAAACTCCCGTCGATCGAAATAGACAGTAAAGAACAAGAATAGGAGGTAGAAGATGTTATAGATATAAGAAGACAAAGGGAATCTATAGAAGCGAGAATCTTATAGAAAGGATAGCTAGAAGACTATAAATAGTATCCGGTCGAGAACCTCCGGAATTCGGCGGAGCTGCTAAGGGAGTTTTACGTCCAGAACCCGAAGAAGCCGCGGCCCGAGTGGCTATAAAGCTAGCGGATCAGGAAGAAAAAGAAGAACCGCGTCCGCCCTATCGATATAGATACCGGTGGAAGCGATCGAGATCGGCGAGCCTGGCCACCGTCCTCGTCAGCATCGTCCTTATTAGTCGGCTTCGCCGAAAGGATAACAACGTCGAGATTGGGACAGAACCACCGGTTCCAGTGCTCTTAGTAACGCCAGTTCGCCTAAGAACGAAGCCGACGCAACAGGAAGCAGCGTCGCGGTAGAGCTCGAGGCCTTAGTGGAGAAAGAAGAAGAAGAAGATAGGGAACTGCAGATGGATCTATATAGACCTATGCGATAGCGCACGGACCGGTCATGCCGCAGCTCTAGTAACCGCTGGCTCCGATTAGATAGCTCCGATCAGGTAGAACAGATCAGATAGACGCCAAGTGAAGACGTCAGATAGTAACGATGTAAATCAAAAAAAAAAAAGAGAGAAGGAACAAATAAGTAAGCGGTCGAGGGCGATTGCTAATAAGGGAGGGGGGTAGTGTTGCAGCGGCAGAAAGGGGTAGGACTGAGTAATAGGGTGGACCCTTGGAATTTCGGCTCGGCCCTTCCGGACCGAACCGGGCCTTGGCACGCTACCCCCCAAAGGTCTCGTCCACTACTACATAGATTCCTTTCCCTCCTCAGTTCGAGATATAGTTATCAAAAAGGCCGTATTGAATCATATCTGCGTGCCCAGATCAGAGCGCATCTGGGTAGCCTAGGAGGGGTACTCGGCCGGAGCCTTACTATCGTAAGTGGTAACGTTGGGGAGTTTGCTCTTAGGGGCTGGGGTGTAGGCTATCGTGTCCGTCGTCGTCGTTATAGGGGTCGGATCGCAATCGGACGCCCTAAGCTGTCATAGCTCTTGTTCCTGTTGGGAAATTATCGCAGCCTAGTAGCTTACTTGCTGTTCGAGCTGCCTCTTGTGTGCTAGCAGCTCCTCGTACGCGCAGTGCATCTGATCCTGCATAGCTGTAGGTTCTATAGGGATGTCGCCGTCTATCTTTGTTATATTACTGCAGTTACCGACAGTAAGATTAGTTCCTAAAACAAGGGCTTAAGAATCTTAGTTCAGAAACTTAAGGCTGGGTATCTATATAAAGGAACTAATAGGCAGTTCCTTCGTCGTCTGCTGCTGTACAATTTATACCTACAAAGCTAAGCCAGCAATTTCCCTCTATGTATAGGTGTAAGGGTTATACTCTGTATAGAGGGTTGGGAGTTTCCCTCCGTATAGTAGTGCAGAGTTTTCCCTCCGTTTAGAGGGGCGACAATTCTCCTCTGTGCAGGGCTATAGGATTCTCCCTCTGTATAGGAGTAGGGTCGTATTGGTGACTCCGTACAGAGGGTAGGGTCGTGCTGGCGCCGCTAAGTCGCAGTCCTTAGGGCGACGGCTGGCTTAGGTCCAGGACCTGGGCTGGACGGCGCCCCCTAACATCCTATTATCTTTGCAGTTATAGTAGTTATAGTTTCGGTTTATCTTTCTCTTAATTCTTAGTTTCAACGTCTCCTATTCTTTATATAAGCCTCCTTGGAAGATTTCCAGGTCTGGAAGCGGGTTAGTCTTGCCTCTAGTGCTAAGGCTATATACTAGCGATAACGCTATCTGCTTAGGTAAGGCGCGCACCCCCTCTTGTAGTAGTGCACTTTTGTTAGATTACTTGTTTTGCAGCTCTTTAAGCTGCGCTTGTAGGTCTCTTACTTAGTTGAGTCTTAAGACTGCTTGCTCTTTACAGGTGTCGATTTGTGCCTCCGCTAAGGCCCTGTCGTAAATTGCTTGTTTGTATTGCTAAGTCAATTCTTCTATTATTAACTCTATCTGCTTCTAGTTTACTAGCTCCTTGTTGTAAAGCTTCTTAATAAAAGCTATAACTTTATAAATCTCCTTAATGCTATGTTCAGTTATATGTTCTTTAAGTTTGTTAGGGGTAGATCTGTAAAGCTTTAAACATTTAGTTATGTAAGCCTTAGCTCTCTCTAGATTGTCCTCGATAAGGCCCTTAATAGTCTTATTGTTAATAATGCTAAGCCGCCAATCCTTCGTTCGGCCTATCTTTCTTCTGCTGCTACAGCTAGTAACGCTGCTAGTCTCTTCTACTGCTAAGAAAACTTCTATAGCTCTCTCGCAGTGCGTAGTTAGTAGTAAGTAGTAAGTAGGGTGCGCGCCGTACTCGGGTAACCAGATACGATTCGACGGATCCTTTCGTATGCGCGGGTGTATGTGTGTCGTATGTGCGTTATTTAGGTAGCTGGATGCGATTTAACAGACCCTTTTATGCAGCGCAGGGGTGTAGGTTTGTAGAGAGTTTGCAATATAATAATCCAAGCGCGTAAATATAATTCGATACAGCCTTTTAATAACTATATCGCAAACTGAGGAAAGGAAGGAATCTATATAGTAGTGAATGTAGGCTTTAGGGGTAGTGTGCCAAGACCCGGCTCGGTCCGGAAGGGCTGAGCCGAAATTCCAGGGTCCACCCTATCAGCCCGTCCCACCCCTTTCCACCGTCGTAACATCAACAAGTTAGTTATGCTAAGAAATTCCTGCTATCCTAATAGTACTGCAAACCTAATAGTGTTATATGTTAGGTTGGCTCTGCCAAGAAAATTTGTACCGCCCACCGTTAATCAAAGGTCCAATGTCCCGCCAGAGATCTGGCCGTGTTACCCACGGTGAGGCTCCGTTCGGGCGAGAGAAAACGGATTTCGGCCGAAATTGGTGATCTACAAGATCGCAGAACCTTTGTTTCGAATCACGTTCCGTGAGGTCAGCACGCAGAAAAGAGAAGCGCCTATAAACAGAGCGTAGTTCATTTTAGCCAACTAAACCAGAAGCGAGCGTGTGTAAACAGTACGATGTAGTTTGTCAGTCACGCGGACATTCATGCTTTGTTCCCCCGCTGAAATTCCTTCCATGGCGCGATTATCGCGCGTAACCTCCGACGTCTACAACTGCCCGTCTCCCCGATTCTACCCGGGATTATACAAATCGCGATATGGACAGCGTCGTTCTCGTCACTCTCGTCGCAATATAGACATTTACAGCTCGAGAAAGCTATGCGCCCGCACTCTACTGTTTCAAAAAAGTAGATCTCTTGTTGTCACTCCCAGAAGTGGGCATTCGATTGTGGCGCCGAGCGTTCGCCATCAAATGATGCGAAATAAAAAGAATAATAATGGTGCGGTTCTCGTGACGGGATAATTGATATACACGGACGCCGTCGGAGTGTGGTGGTGGTTGTTCTCGCTGTTCCTTGCTCATCAAACCACGTCGAATTTCAGCGACAACCCCCGACGCCGCGGCCAAAAGCGCACAGCGTGACGATGAGCGGGCGCGAGGAAGGAGTCGCTTGTCGTGGCCCCATGACATCGGGTGCTTCGACGCCGCCGGAAGGGGTGTGTGATCTGAGATGATTGCTGCTGAACGATGCGGCAGATGTAAGTGCAACGTCCCCGACGTGTTCGCAAGGCGGAAACCCGGCGCGTTGAACCGGTTCGCCAGCACCAGCAGCGACATGCTCTCGACAGCCACCTGGCAGTCTGTCTGCACAATGCATGACGCATCCATCCAACCTTCGGCGGTGCGAAATGGTCTGTTCAGCGCTCTGCGAGAATCGCACGACGAAAGACCAAGTGAGGGCGGGGGAGCGGCACTGCACCACGAGGTTCTGTCACAGTTTATCCGGCCACACACCGCCTGTCGGGCGGCCGGGAAGGCTTCCCGACGGCATGGAACGACGGCTGGAAATACGAGGATGCTCGCTCATCCATATTCGACCTGGCGGCGGGGGAAGGGACAGCTCCGCGCTTGTCCCGACCATGCCGAAGCATCAGCCGTGGAATGATTCGTCGGGGCCATCGCCTCAGGACTGGCGGTCGGGCCGCCCAGCAGATGTCACGCGGCGAGATGGTGGTTCGAAGGGAAAAGATGGCTTTTGCTGGGCTATCCCCCTTGCGTGCGAGCATGCACCCTCGGCCGCCTCCAGGCAAAACTCACGCGCGTCCGAGCGTGAAAGTTTATGGTTATATTTGGGTTCCACCGTGGGAAAACCTCGGGCAATCGGTGGGTCCTGCCATCTCTTTTGCGGTCATGGTACCGTCGGTAGTCTCTCCGCCGAGGAGCTCAGCTGTTCATGCGCCCATGGCGTGACAGCTCCGAAATACCATCGGATTCACACCCTCGATCGAAGAGGGGTCTGGATCTGCAATGCTCTCTCCAACTACTCCGTGCGACTGCACATATCCAGGTGCCATCGGCCACGGCCCACGTTCAGACTTTTTTTAATCCGACCCACAATGAAGAAGAAAAGTCGTATCGAGTCATTCGCTTTGCGCTTCGTCAAGGCCGTCCATATTATGTAACTCGTAAAAAGCAAGTATCGACAAGGGAACTCGTGAAAAAGTCGCCGTGGTATGTAAGTGGAATGGGACAATGTGGTGCGCGAGTCCAGCAGATGCTTCACAGAGCTTGAATCTTAATGTCAGTATGGCAGTCTGAAGTTGGAAGGGCCTGCTTCTGGCTTTATGAAGTTGGAAGGGGCTGCTTCTGGCTTTATGAAGTTGGAAGAGGCTGCTTCTGGCGGTCTGAAGGTGAAAGGGCCTGCCTCTGGCGGTCTGAAGGTGGAAGGGCCTGCCTCTGGCGGTCTGAAGGTGGAAGGGCCTGCCTCTGGCTCGGGGGTGTTCGGTGTCCTGGAGCACGCGCTTAGCCTTGGTCCTGTCGTTCACGTCCATACAGGCGCCGGGGACGCGACTGACCCTCCCCGAAACCCACCCAGGCTATAGTCGTAGAGCTGTTGATCGTGCGTCACGTATTGTTGCGGCGGGAACCCCGGTGACGGCATTGCGCCCCAGCTCTGGGTCCCGTACGTGAAACCCGACTGAGAGGCGGGCACCTCAAGGTAAGATGGGTGTGATGTTGGTGTGGGTGTCTGAGCCGCATGCAACGGAGATGGAGCGAACGCGGGGCTGAGATTTCCAATGCTCGTGTAGTTGAGTGTGTCCGGATTGACCCCCAGCATAGGCGGTGCCTGTTGCAACGCCATTTGCTGTGACTGGAGCAGGCGATTCCTGAAGCCAATGGCCATTTGTCGCGGAAACTGCATCGACGCTGCAAGCTCGACGGAATTTTGATCAAGCGCCCGCTGCGATTGCATGGCAACATGGACACTGATGATCTGCTCCAGGGGCGAAAGTGCAATCCTGGCGCAGAAAGCGGACCCCAGATCAGGATAGAGTGGTTCGAGAGCTAAGGCCGCAGCATAGAAGTGCGAGAGCACGAGCGTTGACGGGCCTTGACCAGCTGGTCTTTCGAGAAGCAGAGTCGGCACCCAGAACAGCCACTTACGGAGAAGGTAGAGATGACTGTACTGCTCGTCGGGAGTGTGTGCGGGATTCGACATGTGCAAGCGTTGCAGGTATTGGAGGAGTTGGCCAGTCCAGTACGCTTCGGTCTCATGCCCGGCTACAGACCGTTGCAACCGCTGACAGCCCTGAATCGTACTGGAAAGAATGGTATTTCGATCGGCGGAATCTAGTGGCGGTCGTCGTGACGGGTAAGCGGCGACGAAGAGATCCTCCTCGTGTATGTATTCCGCAAAAATGGACTCGTGCTTCCAGCTTTGCATGGCTGAGAGGACCGACTGGATACCGGCGCGTAAACTCGACCAGCTTCGCCTGCACCAATGATCAGCAAATGACATGGCGATGCCGATCGGGAATTCACTGACCAATCTGTGGCCTGCCACAGCAATAACAGCGAAGCCGCCAGCACCGCGTCCGCATTGGCGTGAGAAAAGCCGCCAATGGCCTCGTGAAGGCCACGCAGAGCGATGGTACCGTGCTGAATGTGGAGATTCCTGGTATCGGGGGATGAGCGACTCCAGGCGAGGTGATTGGCAGAAAAAGAAAGAAGAGCGTGCATGACGTAGGGGTAGGAGGCGGCAATGCTGAGAAACTTGGGGATCTTTGCGGTCCATATAGTGAAATTGGACGTGCCTTTCAGCATCAGATCATTGGAAATGGCCGACATATGGTGGATGAGGCGCAACTCGTTCTTGGAATACTCGTAGGTTTGCGGCGGGGGGAAGACGTGCAGGCCGGGATAAGGAAAACTGCCTGTTTGTTGCCAGAGGTCGATGCGACTCTCGGTTGCCGGAGAAAAGGATATTTCGGGGCTCGACTGCCCTTCGATGTCGGAAGCCACGTTCTCCATGTAGTCGCATCGGACCTGATGCTTGGTGCAATTGCGGCTGCGAAACGCTGTCAGTGCCTTGCCTTCCTCTTCGGCGATCGCCACTGGCGGCCTCGAGGGGATGATGCACGTCGCGCGTACCATTGGGGAAACGTCTCGTCGCAGCGAATGTGTCTCCGCTTGCAGGTTTTGCAGCCTTTTCGGCTCTTGGTGTGGCTTCTGCGGGTCGGACCAGTGCCCTGGCCGGCCATGGCGGATCAGTCTTCGGGCTGGCGGAAGAGGTTGTCACGCGAGGAAGGAGGAAGAGGGTGCCAAGCGAGGCCGGGCGATCAGTTCTGGGGCAGGCACGCTGGACGAGGTCGTGGACGGGAGGAGAGTGCTTTGGTCGAGCCTTCCAACTGGGCGCAGGGTTCCAGCAGATCAAGAAGCTGCCGGCGGCGGCGGCTTCCGGTGGGTGGTGCGGTTGGAGCGAACGGAGGCAGGCACGATAGGTCCACGCCAGAGGGAGAGGGGCAGGAGCGGTCGAAAGCGACTGTGGGGCGTCCAAAGCGACTGTGTATATCGGTGGACGGTATGATGCGAAATGCTCTTCTGCATTTAACAACCCTAAGACTAATCGATCGAAGCGTCGTTGTACCTGAGCAGAGCTGCGGTCCCCAGGGCTCGAAATAGATGGCTGGCAGAACCAACTGCAGTAGCCAGTCCAGGCACCCCCGGGGCGGCGAGCGAGGAAGGGTCCGCCGTCGTCGTGTACGAGAGAATGACATCGGCCTGCACGGGCGCCATGTGCGGGTGGGAAGGGCAGACGCTCGCTAGGCTGACGGAAGGCCAGACGCTCGGTGCGCTACGTACATGTCTGCTTGAACTTTCTGGCCCACGGCCCATGGCCCAACCACTGGCTGCTGGAATTCCGCCGGCAGCTTATGCATTGCACTGCTTATGCCTCCGGCCGGGCGCCGTCCACCTGCAGGACACCCCCCCACCAAACGCCTCGCCTCGGCCCCTGTCGAGCCGCCCGCGACCCACGCTGCGGCTGTGGCATCTGTCGCGTGGCATACCTGGCTAGCCACACCGTTACATCCCGTCCGTTGCGTTGCGTCTCGACGTCAACGTGAATTGCGGCACGGAGCGGCAGAGAAGGGCTGGCCGGCTGCTAGTGGCCGCGGTCTATTTTCAGTCGGTCTTGACCATCACCAACGAGCGGCCTGCCTGTGGCCAGACACATCGACGCCGCGTGCAGCCCATGGCACTTCGCCCAAGCAACTTCGCCCTCGCCCAAGCAACTTCGCCCAAACGGGACGTCAACGAAGCTCTCCCAGCGCAGTGGTAGATCACGGGTCTTTTGGGCAACGGGGACCTTACCTGACCAAAGCCGCCGCCGCAACGGCATGACGTACGTCGCCAGCGCTGTGTGACCCTAGAGCGTCCGCGACATCTCGAAAGTAAGTCCACACCGCGTTTTTCCCTCGATCGTCTTCTGTGCGACTCCGGTCTTGGGACGAAAAAGTGCCCCGACCCGGCCGACAAAACCTTCCGGCAGAAAACTCAGATCTCGCCCGCGTCTGCTTCTGCCCGCTCCTATTTTCAGACCGCCATGCCGCAGCGTGACCCTACACATCCCTTATACAGTGAGGACCCGATATAGCGATGGATAGTGGACACGAATCTTATATTTTTATAAAGTAGACATCAGTATAATAGAATAGTATTAGTAGCAAAAATTTTCTATAAGCCAGCCTTAAATAGTTACACAAGCCAGTCCTAAAGTATTAACTAAGTTTAGCTATTAGTTAACAAAGGACATAAATTAGGCTCTCTTTACTAATATATTAAATTACTTATACAACTACTAAGCTGTACAGACTAGTAAGTAGTGTTAAGAGAGTAGCTATAGTATATCCTAAATTAAGTTAAAGAAGGAGTAATTAGGCTAAGGCTTAAAGGACTTCACTAGAACTAAAGACTAAAAAGGGTAGTTCTAAGATTAATATATAAGACAAGCTATAAACAAGAAGAAGAGAAAGGTTAGAGGGCTAGAGCAGGTTCTTATAGCCCTTCCTCTATCTTTGCAGCACTTTGCTAGTTGCTATCCTTGTCCTTAGACTTTGCTAGTTGTACTCCTTGTCTTTAGAGCTTGTTAGTGTCTTCTAGAAATTGCTAGTGCTCTCCTTGTCCCTAGGGCTTGTTTTATATAATAACTAGTAGGGAGGTCTAGCGGGAGCACAGAGGTGCTCTAGCAGTACGACTATAGGACCTAAGGATAGCCTGCTGCTAAGGACAGCTTGCGCTGCTCTAGCATATACAAAAGGCATATAGATAAGATATATAGATAGACACTTATTAGTTTAAACACAATACTAGTAATTAGTATTATGTTAGGGGTTTAAGAATCTTAGTCCAGAAACTTAAAGCCGGGTATGTACATAAAGAAACTGATAAGCAGTTCCTTCGTCGTCTGCTACTGTTAGGGGACGCCGTCCTGCTAGGTCCTGGACCTAAGCCGGCCGTCGCCCTAAGGAGTGCGACTTAGCAGCACCAGCATAACTCGGCCTGGCTAAGTTGGCGCCCCTTTCTCCCTGCACCCTATACAGAGGGAAATCTCTGCACCTCTATACAGGGGGGGAATTCCTATACCCCTGTACAGAAGGAAATTGCTAGCTTGCTTCGTAGGTACAAATTGTACAGCAGCAGACGACAAAGGAACTGCCTATTAGTTCCTTTATATATATACCCGGCTTTAGGTTTCTCAACTAAGATTCTTAAACCCCTAACATTAGGAACTGATCTTACTGTCGGTAACTGCAGTAATACAACAAAGATAGACAACGCTACCCCTATAGATACTACGGACATGCAGACCCAGATGCAGCGTATATATGCAGAGCTAATAGCTCGTACAAGCTATCTCGAAGAACAACTAGGCTACTAGGCCTCGACGATTTCCTAACAGGAACGAGAGCTCTAATAGCTTAGGGCGTCTAATTGCGATCCGACTCCTACGACGACGACAACGACGAACACGACGGCTGACACTACTAATCCAAGCACGCAGATATAATTCAATACGGCTGTTTTGATAACTATATCTCGAACTAAGGAGGGAAGGAATCTATACAGCAGTAGGTAAGGGCTTTAGGAGTGGGCACGCCAAGGCCCAGCTTAGTCCGGAAGGGCCGAGCCGAAATTCTAAGGGTCCACCCTATTACTTAGTCCCACCCCTTTCTGCTGCTATAACACTACCCACCTCCCTTATTAGCAGTCGCCCTCGACCGCTTACCTATCTTATCTGCCCCTTTCTTTTTTTTTTGATTCGTCCTTCTTTTCTTCTTTTCCTGTTTATTTATCTTCTTCCTCTGTCCGATTTGCGGCTTCTTTCGCCAAAATCTTTCTTAAAATCAACGTTACTCCTTCGTCTCTTCTATCTCGAAAACATCGTCCTTTCGCTATCTTCTTTCTTCTTACATTGTCGCTATCCAAAGTCTTTTACTTAGCGTCTATCTAATCGGAAGAGCTATTTAATCTAAGCCGACAGCTATCTAAGCTACAGCGTAGCTAGCCTGTGCGCTGCTATAGAGGGTCTATATAGATCTATCCGCAGCGCGCTATCTCTTCTTCTTTTTCTTCTCTATTAAGGTCTTAAGCGCTACCGCAAAGCCGCCGTCGCTGGCGCCGTCTATGAAATCGATCGGCCGCGAGCCTTTCTTGTTTAGGGCGGCGTCGACGACCGTCGCGTCGAAGCGGCAGCGCCGTCCTCGGCTTTACCGTTATTATCTAACCTGCAAAGCTAGCAGACTGTAGTAGTAGTAGTAGAGCCGAGGACCCTAACTAAGCGCGTTACTGCGATCGTTTCTATTGGTGTCTGTACCGATAGAGCAGACGCAGCCTTTCTTCTTCTTCTATCTCTTCTAGAGCTATTAACTTTAGAGCTACTTAGGTCTTTGCTTCTTTGGATTCTAGACGTAAAACTCTCTTAACAGCTCTACCAAATTTCAGAGATTCTCGACCGGATACTATTTATAGTCTTCTGGCTATCCCCTCTATAAGATCCTTGCTTCGATAGATCCTCTTATTTTTCTTATATCTACTATATCTTCTACCTCGTATTCTTCTTCTTCACTATCTATCTTAATTAGTAGGAGTTTAGCGAACCCTTGTTCTAGAAGGCCGTCTTTAGGGTCTAGACTTAGCAGATCCGAATAGAAGACATTGTAAATTCGTAACGACTTCGGTAGCTAGAGCCGATAAGTTACCGGCGACCTCTTTTCTACTATCTTAAACGGACCTACGTAGCAGGGTTTGAGCTTGGCGTTGCCTTTTAGCCTTAGGTTCTGCGTGTTAAGCTATATCTTTTAGCCTTCTTTGAATTCTATTAGTAACTGCTTTCTATTAGCTCGATTTACTATCTTCTTCTAAGCCGATTCTATTGCCTCCTTCGCTACCTTAATCGCTTCTTCTATCTAAGATCTAAGCGCTTCTGCCGCGGCGGCGGCTACTCTCTTCGATAAAGTAGCAGTAGAAGGTTCCGAAGGGCTGGGTTTGTTCGGCGGTTGGAAACTTATTCTTAGAAGATAACTGTAAGTTATCTCGAACGGCGTCAGCGAAGTAGCCTCGGACTGTGTCGAATTGGCATAGAATTCGGCTATCGGCAATACCTTAACCTACTCTTCTTAATAATAGCTGCAGAAGATTCGTAGATATTTCTCTATCTTACAGTTAGCTACTTTAGACTGGCCGTCGGTGTAAGGGTAAGCAGCTATGCTAAGCTTTCTGCGGATTCTAAGAACTTAATTAATGGCCTCCTATACATCTGCAGTAAATTAAGGACCCCTATCCGTAGTAATAGTGTCCAGCAGGCTATAGTGCTTCTATACGTACTAAATTAGCATTCTCGCTGTCTCTTCTGCAGTCGTGCCTCTATCCTTTGCTTAACAGGGGATAAAGTAGCATTCTTTGCTTAACTGATCTACTACGTTAAGGGTAGCATTGTATCTATCGGAATCTGGTAGGCCAGTTACGAAATCTATCGTAATGTGCTGCTACGGTTTTTTAGGGATCGGAAGTAGCTTTAGTAGACTGGCCGGAAGGCCGTAACGCGGCTTCGCGGCTCGATATATGTAGCAATTAGCGATAAACCAGTGAATCCGCTTAAAGATCTACGGAAACTAGTAGATCGTCCTTATACCTTCTATCGTCTTCTTTAAGCCGGCGTAGCCAACACCCTTAGAACTATAGACTAGCTAGATAACCTCCGTAATTAGTTCTTCTAGAACTATTAGCTTCCCTAAACCGGTTTTGCCAAGCTTCTGTTGCTAGTTAAGCCGCTCTACTTCTTTGAAAAGCGTCTCTTTCTTAGTAACCGGCTCTACTGCACAGATCCCCGCTTCTTTTAACACCTCGGCGTCTACTATCTGCTTAGTTAACATCTTCTAAAACATGTTCGGATCTTCTTTCGCGCAGCTAGTCTTTCCTTCTCTTCTCGTTAGCGCGTTAGCTTTTCTGTTTTAAGCTCTAGGTCGATAGGTAATCTTGAAGTCGAACCCGGATAAGTAGGCGGCCTACTAAGCTTGGCAGCGCGATAGCTTCTGCATCTTTATAAAATAGGTTAATAACTAATAGTCTGTAAGAACCTAGACCGTACTCTTTCTAGCTATAAGTGATCCGGGCACGCAGATATAATTCAATACGGCCTTTTTGATTACTATATCTCGAACTAAGGAGGGAAAGGAATCTATGTAGTGGTAGACGAGACCTTTGGGGGGGTGGCGTGCCAAGGCCCGGCTTGGTCTGGAAGGGCCGAGCCGAAATTCTAAGGGTCTACCCTATTACTTAGTCCCACCCCTTTCTGCCGCCGCAACACCACCCCCCTCCCTTATTAGCGGACTGCTTACTTATCTATTCCTCCCTTTTTTTTTTTACATAGTTACTATCTAACGTCTTTACTTAGCGTCTATCTAATCCGTTCTACCTAATCGTCGCTATCTAATCGGAGCTAGCAGTTACTAGAGCTGCGGCGTAACCGGTCTGTGCGCCGCCGTATAGATCTATATAGATCTATACGTAGTTCCCTATCTTCTTCTTCTTCTTTCTCCACTAAGGCCTTTAGCGCTACTGCGAGAGCGCTTTGTTAGCGGCTGCTTCGTTCTTCGTAATCCGGGCATGCAGATATAATTCAATACGGCCTTTTTGACAACTATATCTCGAACTAAGGAGGGAAAGGAGTCTATATGGTAGTGGATGAGAGCTTTAGGGGCGGCGGCATGCCAAGGCCCGGCTCGGTCTGGAAGGGCCGAGCCGAAATTCCAAGGGTCTACCCTATTATCCAGTCCCACCCCTTTCTGCCGCCGTAACACTACCCCCCTCCCTTACTAGCGGTCGCCCTCGACCGCTTAGTTACCCTATCTATCTGAAAATCTTCACTTTTTTTTTTTGATTCGTCGTCTCCTTCTCGAAAATCCCCTCTAATGCCGATGTTACCTCTTCCGTCTTCTATTAAAAACAACGTTCTCTTTATCGCTTCTTTAATTTCTTACGTCGTCGGTGTCTAAAGTCCTTTACCTAGCGTTTATGTATTCGACGCTATCTGATCTGATCCGCAGTCTTCTAAGCTGCAGCTCGGCTGGTCTGTGCGTCGCCTCGGAGGTCTATATAGATCCGTCCGCAGCGTCGTTTCTTCTTCTTCTTTTTCTTCCCTACCGAAGTCCTTACCCTATCGTAGGGGCGGCAGCGCTGGCACGCTACGGCGTTGGCAAGCTTCCTGCCGCACTGCCGATAGGTAGTGGATAAGTCGAAGACCTCCCCGAGGCGACTGTTACGATCGTTTTTATTGGCTTCTGCGTCAGTGGAGCGGACGTAGCTTTCTTCTTTCTTTCTTCCAGCATAATCAGCTTCGGACCTATTTAGGTTTCGGCTTCTTTAGGTTCCGTACGTAGAACTCTCTTAGCAGCTCTGCCGAATTCCGGAGGTTCTCGATCGGATACTATTTATAGTCTTCCGGCCACCCCTTCTACGAGATCCTCGCTTTAATGGACCCCCTCGTCTTCTTTACGTCCATTACGTCTTCTACCTCCTACTCTTCTTTATTACCGTCTATCTTGACCGGCAGGGGTTCGGCAAAGCCCTGCTCCGGCAGACCGTTCTTAGGGTCCAGGCTTAGTAGATCTGAATGGAAAACGTTGTAGATCCGGAACGCCTTTGGCAACTAGAGCCGATAAGTTACTGGCGATCTCTTTTCCACTATCTTAAACGGACCTACGTAGCGTAGGTTAAGCTTCGCGTTGCCTTTTAGCCTTAGGTTTCGCGTGTTAAGCCAGACCTTTTGACCTTCCTCGAATTCTATCGGCGACCGCTTTCTATTAGTTCGAGTTACTATCTTCTTCTGAGCCGATTCTATCGCTTCTTTCGCCACTTTGATCGCTTCTTCTATCTGAGATCGGAGCGCTTCCGCCGCCGCAGCGGCGACTCTCTTTAACGACATAGTAGTGGAAAGCTCCGGCGAGCCGGCGTCGCTTAGCGGCTGGAAGCTCAGCCTCGGAAGATAACCGTAGGTTATCTCGAACGGCGCCAGCGACGTTGCTTCTAACTGTGCTAAGTTCGCGCAGAATTCAGCTATTGGCAGCATCTTAACCTACTTTTCTTAATAATGGCCGCAGAAGATCCGTAGATATTTCTCTATCTTATAGTTGGCTACCTCGGACTGACCGTAGGTCTGAGGGTGAGCTGCTATGCTGAGCTTTCTACGAATTCTGAGGGTTTGATTAATAGCTCTCTATACGTTAGCGGTAAACTGAGGGCCCCTATCCGTAGTAATAGTGTCCGGCAGACTGTAGTGTTTCTATACGTGCTTAATCAGCATTCTCACTGTTTCTTCTGCAGTAGTTCCTTTATTCTTTGCTCGGCAGGGGATAAAGTGGCGTTCCTTGCTTAGTCGATCTACTACGTTAAGCGTAGCGTCGTAGCTGTCCGAGTCTGGCAGTCCGGCTACGAAATCAATCGTAATGTGCTGCTACAGCTTCTTGGGGATCGGAAGCGGCTTCAGTAGGCCTGCCGGAAGGCCGTAACGTGGCTTCGCGGCTCGGCATACATAGCAATTAGCGATAAATCGGTGGATCCTTTTATAGATCTGCGGAAACCAGTAGATCGTCCTTACGGCTTCTATTGTCTTCTTCGAGCCGGCGTAACCAACGTCCTTAGAGCTATGGACTAGTTGGACGACCTTAGTAATTAGTTCTTCCGGAACTATTAGCTTCCCCGAACCTGTTTTGCCGAGCTTCTGCTTCTGATTAAGCCGTTCCACTTTCTCGTAGAGCGTCTCTTCTTTAGTTAGCGGTTCTACTGCGCAAATCCCTGCTTCCTTTAACACCTCGGCGTCTACTATCCGTTCGGTCAACACCTTCTGAAACATGTTCGGATCTTCCTTCGCGCAGCTGGTCTTCCCTTCTCTTCTCGTCAACGTATTAGCCTTTCTATTTTGAGCTCCGGGTCGATAAGTGATCTTAAAGTCGAATCCGGATAAGTAGGCCGCCTACTGCGCTTAACGGCGTAAGAGCTTCTGCATCTTTATAAAGTAAGTCAGCGACTGGTGGTCCGTAAGGACCTGGATCGGGCTCTTTCTAGCTATAAGTTCCGGTTTCCACTCCTCGAAAGCCTAAATAATAGCTAGCAGCTCCTTATCGTAGATAGCGTAGTTCCACTTAGCTTCGTTTATAGACTTGCTAAAGAAAGCTACTGGATAGAGGGTTTCGTCGTCGCTATATTAAGAAAGGACCCCTGCGGTTACTGTGTCAGAAGCGTCTGTTTCTACGTAGATCGCTTTTTCAGTCGGAAGTGCGCCAGAACCGGCGCTGAAGCTACTGCTTCTTTTAGTCGGTTGAAAGCCTCCGTGCACCTCTCGTTCTATAGTCCGGCGGCCTCTTTTTTCAGTGCTTTATTTAGGGGTCTCGCTATCTTGCCAAAGTCTTTAATAAACCGTCAGTAGTAGCTGCAGAATCCGAGAAACGCTCTTATCTGCGTAGTGTTTCCGGATTTCGGTTGCTTCTATTCCGCTACAGCGGCGACCTTTGAGGGGTCCATCCGGATCCCTTCTCTTCTGACAATAAGACCGAGGTATTTAACCTTAGTCTGATAGAACTCGCTCTTCTTCGTGTCCGCGTTTAATCCTACTTTGCAGAGTCTCTTCAGCACCCTCTCGACGTAGTCCGTGTGCTGATCTCTCGTTCCGTCTGTATAGATAAGAATGTCGTCCAAATAGATAGACACGAACCGCTCTAGCATGTCTTCAAAAGTGTAGTTTATAAAGCGTTGCTATACTGCCGGCGCGTTGGTAAGTCCGAAAGGCATTACTAACTACTTGAAATTGCCTATACGCGTCGCGAACGTCGTAAGGTCTTCTGTCTGCCCTTCTTCGTTCCTTAGTCTGTAAAACGCTTGGCGAATGTCTAGCTTGCTGAACCACTTAGCCTTCGCCACTCTTTGTATAGTTTCGTCGATCAACAGCAGTGGATATACGTCTCTTTTAGTGATCTTATTAAGGCCCCTGTAGTCTACGCACAGCCGGAGACTGCCTCCGGGCTTCCTTACGAAGAGAATCGGCGACGCGTATTTAGCTAAGCTCGAGGTCATAAATTTCTTCGCAAGATTCTCTCGAACAAACACTTCTACCTAGTCCAGCTCCGCCGGCGACAGTCGTCTTAGGGGCTCGGTTCTTGGCATTGTAGCCCCCTCTTTCAGTCGGATCTTGTTGTTATATTCCGGTCGATAGAGCGGGAATAGGTTGGAGTCGGCTTTTGAGAAGACGTTAGCGTAACTATAGAGCTCGTTTGGCAGCACCTCCAGTGGATCCACTTCTTCTTCCGCTATTATCTTCCAGTAGTCTTCGATGTCTTTTATTGAGATAGCGTAAATCTCGTTGTCCGGTGACTTCGCGAGGGTCGATAAAGCTTCCGAGCTTATTATTCCAATCGTAGGCGCAGGCTCAGTAGAGGTAGGCAGAGCCGTTTTGCCGCTGGTCGCCTCTGATCTTGCTGTCGCGGCTGCGACCGATTTGGTGGTAACAGCGCTGTTACCTTGGGTTTTAAATCTGATCGTTCCTTTATCTACGTCGACGATAGCTTCCTGGTTCTTTATCTATTTCTGCCCTATAATAATGTTAAACCTTCCGATATCCATAATTCGGAACGTCGCTTCCGTAGTGCGACCAGCTAAGGTAGTCTTTAGCGGCACGTAGTGCGTAACGCTTTCCGGGTCTTGTCCGTTGTATGCCGAAATCTTCGTCGGCGAAGCTAATTCCACCAGATAGCCGTATCTATTCGTTAGCTTCCGGACCAGCCGATAGTAGATCGCCGCGCCAATAAGAGCTCCGGTGTCGATAAAAGCTTCTAACTAGAGGGGTTAGCGCAACTTCTTAACAGGGTGGATCGTAATAGGAAGGATGATCGCCGTTTCTGTATTCACTTCTACAGCTGCCGAGAGCGGATCGCTACAGCTGTTAATGCTTTCTTCTCGTGTCGATTCGCTCCAGTGCGGTGCCCTATTGTCAATGCTGGATAGGGGGCCTATCCGTCTAGCTGGTCTTTTCCTATAATCCTTAATTGCACCCTACCGTCTACGCTCTTAGTGTCGTTCGGAGCCGGCTCTATAGCTTGTATAGTCTTTCTCGGTAGCTGCGGCTGCTTTATAACACGATACTCCTGCTTCTGCTTATCCGATGCTTGGCATCTCGTAGCGATGTAGCTAGGCTTCCTATACGCGTAGCAGGTGGGGACGAACGACGAGCGCTGCGAATTAAATGGCTGCTGGGCGCGTTGTCGGAAGGGTAGAGGGGTTCTAGTCGTCTGCCCTAACGGCGAAGGCTTCTGAGCCGGTTTACGTATTGTCAATTTTCCGTATACGTTCAGGTTTCTCGCGGTGACTCTCGCTTAGTGCACGAAGCTCTTAAGGTCTTCGTCTTCTACAAACGCTATAGCGGCGGCCAGTTCGGGGTTCAGCTTCTGCCTTAGTAGGTAGAGCTGCTTATCTTCCGCTACTCGGGCCCTGATCGCATATTTTCTGAACAATCCGTAGAACTCCTTAAACGTCTGCCGGTTCTGGTTGATCTTGTCCAGCTGCTTACAGGCCGTCTTCTTCCTAAAGGGGTCTCCGAAGCGTTGATCCAGCGCTTTAATCGCTTCTTTAGCGGTTAATTCTTCTAGGTCCGCTACTAGCGAGAACGCTTCGCCTTCTAGTCGCGCCTCTAAATAGGCCAGTCTATCTTCTTCGCTGCTTGCTGCGTAATCGCGGCTTATCTTATTCTTAATCTTCTTCTTAAACGCCTCCTACGCTTTAGGGTCTCCGCTACTAAAAGCAGGTAGGTCCGGTAGTAGCGTTATCGTAGTGCTACCTTAACTATAGGCCGCCGGCAAGGCGGTCTCTGCGTAGGTTTCTCGCCGCAGTGGCGGCGACGACTTTGCTGCTTCTATATTAGCTAGTTAATCCTTTAGCGCCTTTAGTTGCGCTAGTCTATTCGCCGCCTGGTTCTCTAACACGTCGATAATGGTTTCTGCCGATTCCTTCTCGGCCCTTACCGCCTCCGTTTCCTCTCTTAGCTGTCTGTTCTCTTCTAGCGTCCTGTAGAACAGCGTCTTAATAAGGTCTATGCCGTCGTAGACCTTCCCTATTCCATTCTCGTTTACATAGTCTTCCAGTTCCTCGATCGTATAGTCGTAGATCTTCTTATATTTGGCTATTCGTTCCTTGACCTTAGCGGTCTCTTCCGCTGTAAAACCGCTAATAATAATCTCGTTATCAATTACACTAGAGCGCCTACTCGCTCTGTTAGTCTTTCCTTTTCTGCTTCTGCTCTGGCCTGTAACGCCGCTCTCTACCGTCGAGAAGCCTTCTATCTTCTTACAGTGCCTTAGGGGTTGTCGTTTTGATGTGTGTGTGCGCGTGCGTTATTCGAGCGTCCGGATAGTTCGACAGGCCCTTTCGCGCAGCGCGGGGTTTGTATAGAGAGTGAGTTCGAGATATAATAATCCGGGCACGCAGATATGATTTAATACGGCCTTTTTGATAACTATATCTCGAACTGAGGAGGGAAAGGAGTCTATCTAGTAGTGGATAAGAGCTTTAGGAACGGCGGCATGCTAAGGCCCGGCTCGGTCCGGAAGGGCCGAGCCGAAATTCCAAGGGTCCACCCTATTATCTAGTCCTACTCCTTTCTGCTGCCGTAACACTTCGTTACTATCCTTTCTGCTGAGCCGGCAGATAATAGTAACGGAGCGCAAAGACCGTTATCAAGCGTGCCAACGCATTGGCGCCGTTCTCGGCCTTACTGCCTCTATCTGCCGGTCCTGGCTAGCAGTAGTAGTGGTAAGGCCTAAGACACCGGCTAGCGGATTCTACGATCGTTTCTATCGGCTTCCGCGTCGATGGAGCGGACGTGGATATCCTTCTTCTTTATCGACTTTCTAGCTATACAGGCCTCGGCTTCCTCGGGTTTCGAACGTAAAATTCTCTTAGCAGCTCCGCCGAATTCCGGAGGTTCTCGACCAGATACTATTTATAGTCTTCCGGCTATCCCTTCTATAAGATCCTCGCTTCAATAGATCCCCTTCGCCTTCTTATATCTATAACGTCTTCCACCTCCTATTCTTCTTCTTTACCGTCTATTTCGATCGACAGGGGTTCGGCGAACCCCTAATTCGGAAAACTATCTTCAGGGTCTAGGCTTAGCAGATCCGAATAAAAGACATCGTAGATCCGGAACGATTTCGGCAGCTGGAGCCGGTAGGTCACCAGCGACCTCTTTTCCACTATCTTAAACGGGCCTACGTAACGAGGGTTGAGCTTCGCGTTGCCTTTTAGCCTTAGGTTCCGCGTGTTTAACTATACCTTTTGGCCTTCTTCGAATTCTATTAGTAACCTCTTTCTATTAGCTCGAGTTACTATCTTCTTCTAAGCTGATTCTATCGCCTCTTTCGCTACCTTAATCGCTTCTTCTATCTAAGACCGGAGCGCTTCTGCCGCTGCTGTAGCGATTCTCTTCGACGAGGTAGCAGTGGAAGGTTCTAAAGAGCTGGGTTCGTTCAGCAGTTAAAAGCTTATCCTTAGAAGATAACCGTGTGTTATCTTAAACGGCGCTAGTAAGGTGGCTTCTAATCGTGCAGAATTGGCGCAGAATTCGGCTATCGGCAACACCTTAACCTATACTTCTTAGTGATAGCTGCAGAAGATTCTTAGATATTTTTCTATCTTACGATTGGCCACTTTAGACTGTCCGTTAGTTTAAGGGTAAGCGGCTGTGCTGAGCTTTCTACGAATTCCAAGGGCTTAGTTGATAGCTTTCTATACGTCGGCAGTGAATTAAGGACCCCTATCCGTAGTGATAGTGTCCGGCAGCCTGTAGTGCTTCTATACGTGCTGTATTATTATTCTCGCTGTTTCTTCTGCAGTAGTTCCTTTATCCTTAGCTCGGCAGGGGATAAAATTGCGTTCCTTGCTTAGTCGATCCACTACGTTAAGCGTAGCGTTATATCTATTGGAATCCGGTAGGCCGGTTACGAAGTCTATTGTAATATGCTGCTATAGTTTCTTAGGGATCGGAAGTAGCTTTAGCAGGCTGGCCGGAAGGCTGTAACGCGTCTTTGCTGCTCAGCAAACGTAACAGTTAGTAATAAACTGATGTATCCGCTCGAAGATTCGCGGAAACCAGTAGGTCGTCCTTATTGCTTCTATCGTCTTCTTTAATCCTGCGTTAACGACATCCGTAGAACTATAGACTAGCTAGATAACCTCTGTAATCAGTTCTTCTAGAACGATTAGCTTCCCTAAGCCTGTTTTGCCGAGCTTCTGCTGCTGGTTAACCCTTTCTACTTTCTCGTACAGCGTCTCCTCTTTAATCGGCGGCTCTATCGCACAGATCCCTACCTCTTTCAACACCTTAGCGTCTACTATTCGTTCTGTTAGCACCTTCTGAAACATGTTCGGATCTTCTTTTGCTTAGCTGGTCTTTCCTTCTCTTCTCGTTAGCGCGTCAGCCTTTCTATTTTAAGCTCCAGGTCGATAGGTAATCTTAAAATTGAATCCGGATAGTTAGGCAGCCTACCGGGCTTGGCGCTGTAACAGCTTCTGCGTCTTTATAAAGTAGGTCAGTAACTGGTGGTCCGTAAGAACCTAGATCGTGCTCTGTCCGGCTATAAGCTCCAGTTTCTACTCTTCGAACGCCTAAATAATGGCTAGCAGTTCTTTATTATAGATAGCGTAGTTCCGTTTAGCATTATTTATAGACTTGCTAAAGAAAGCCACTGGATGGAGAGTTTCTTTATTGTTAGCGTACTGCGAAAGGACCCCTACTGTTACTGTGTCGGAAGCGTCCGTCTCTATATAGATCGTCTTTTCTGGTCGGAAGTGCGCTAGCACTAGCGCTAAGGCTACCGCTGATCCGACTAAGGTAGACTCTAGGTCAATACCTGTCTTTAATAACTATATCCAAGGCTAGAGAGGGAAGAATCTACGTACAAGCGGAGGTGGAGGTATTTGGGTGTGCGCCAAGCCTGCCACCTTCCAGCACCTTCCAGCCCTCTATATCTATATTACTACCGCCCTCCCTAACTGGCGATTGCCTACAATCGCAATCAGCCCATTAATCGCAATCAGCCAAACCAGGTCGTAGGGGTCGCAAATTTAGCTTTGCTATCGGCCAATTAGGTCGCTCCAAAACAGGTCGCTTTTGAGGTCGCTTTTGAGCTTCAATTTCCGTGCGTTTTGAGTCTTAATCTCGTGCCTTTTGAAGCCCTAATCTCGTGCCTTTTGACGTCGCTTTAGTGCCTTGTTCTTGTGCCTTTTGACGTCGCTTTGGTGCCTTGTTTGCTGCCTTGTTTGCTGCAGAGGTCGCGGAGTTCTCGGAGGTTGCAGAGGTCGCGGAGGTCGTCGAGGCCGCGGAGGCCGCGGAGGTCGTCGAGGTCGCAGCCTATGTATGTCGCTTCTCAACGGTGGCTTCTTAGACGGTCACTTCTCGACGGTTGCTCGCTTCTTAAGCCGTCGCTCGCTTACGTGACGTGGCAGAGTGCTGTCAGCATATACAGCAACATAAACGGTCGCAGAGGTCTCGGAGGTCGCGGAGCTCGTAGAGGTTGTTAGGGTCGCAGGGGTCGCAGAGGTTGTCTTGCAAACACGTGTCGCTTCTCGACGGTCGCTCGCTTCTCGATAGTCGCTTCTCGAGCCGTCGCTTCTTGAGCCGTCGCTTCTTGAGCCGTCGCTTCTTAGACGGTCGCTTCTTAGACGGTCGCTTCTTAGACAGTCGCTTCTTAGACGGTCGCTGAGGTCGCGGAGCTCGCTGATGTCGCAGAGCTCAGGGTCGCGGAGTCGCAGAGGTTGCTTTTCGACGGTCGCTTCTCGACGGTCGCTTCTTAGACAGTCGCTTCTTAGACGCTCGCTTCTCGACGGTCGCTCGCTTCTCGACGGTCGCTCGCTTCTCGACGGTCGCTCGCTTCTCAACGGTCGCTCGCTTCTCGACGGTCGCTCGCTTCTTAGACCGTCGCTTCTGTGCTTTGCCTATGTTGTCTGCAGCAGCTCTGTGTTGCCTGCAGCTGTGTTGTCTGCAGCAGCTGTGCCTGTCTGCAGCAGCTGTGCCAGCCTATAGCTGCTATGCCTCTGTTGTCTGCAGCAGCCCTATATTGTCTGCAACAGCTCCGTGTCTAGGTGCTCGTACCTGGGTGCTCGTGCAGGTGCTCGTGCCTAGTGCTCTGTACAGCTAGTGCTTGGGCTCGCTAGTGTTCTGCCTGGGTGCTCTGCCTGTATTGTCTACAATAGCCTTGTACTTGTGCTGAGCCTGGTGCTAAGCCTGGTGCTAAGCCTAGGTGCTCGTGCTTTGCCTCGATTGCTGAATGTACTGCCGAATAGAATAGTCTGTTAAAGACCCGAAAAAAAAAACGAATGTCGTCGCCCTAGGTCCTGCTAGGTGCGTCTTGTCGTCGTCGTCGCTCTCGCTGCTCGCTCTCGCTCCTCGTCCTCGTCGCTCCTACATCGTCGTTCTCGCTCTCGTCCTTCTCGTCTTATCTTAGAACTTCAAAACTCGTACGATCTGCTCGTAGGGGCACTTCTCTTCCCTAAAACTCTTCTTCTCGATGTCCTCTGTAATGGACCTCTCTCTTTAAAACTCTTCTTCTCGATAGGGGCACTTCTCTTCCCTAAAACTCTTCTTCTTTGCAGTTGGGGGAGGGTAGAGTAGCATGTATATATACAATTAAGTAACCGGATATAATTCAACAGCCTCCTTCGTATATATACAGTACACACTCTGGGTTGTCGGTTGCACGTACGTTAATCGAGTACCTGGATATAATTCGACGGGCTCTTTCGCGTAGTGCAGGTTGGGTGTTGGGTTTGAGCCTTAGATATAATAATCCGACTAAGGTAGACTCTAGGTCAATACCTGTCTTTAATAACTATATCTAAGGCTAGAGAGGGAAGAATCTACGTACAAGCGGAGGTAGAGGTATTTGAGTGTGCGCCAAGCCTGCTACCTTCTAGCACCTTCCAGCCCTCTACATCTATATCAACCGCCTCCTTTAGTCGGTTGAAAGCTTCCGTACACTTCTTATTCTATAGGCTAGCGGCCTCCTTCTTTAACGCCTTATTCAGTAGTCTTGCTATCTTGCTGAAGTCCTTAATAAACTGTCGATAGTAGCTGCAGAATCCGAGAAACGCTCTGATTTGCGTAGTGTTTCCGGATGTCGGTTGCTTCTATTCTGCGACGGCGGCTACTTTTGACAGGTCTATCTGAATTCCTTCTCTTCCGACAATAAGACTAAGGTATTTGACTTCAGTCTAGTAGAACTCGCTCTTCCTCGTGTCTGCGTTTAATCCGACCTTGCGGAGTCTCTTTAACACTCTCTTAATGTAGTCTGTGTGTTGCTCTCTCGTTCCTTCGGTGTAGATAAGAATGTTGTCTAAGTAGATAGACACGAACCGTTCCAGCATGTCTATAAAAGTGTAGCTTATAAAGCGTTGCTACACAGCCGGCGCGTTGGTAAGTCCGAAAGGCATTACTAGCTACTTAAAATTACCTATACACGTGGCGAATGTCGTAAGGTCTTCTATTTGTCCTTCCTCGTTCCTTAACTAATAGAACGCTTAGCGAATATCCAGCTTGCTAAACCACTTAGCCTTAGCTACTCGTTGTATAGTCTCGTCTATTAGCAGCAGCGGATACATAGCTCTCTTAGTAACCTTATTAAGGCCTCGGTAATCTACATACAGTCGGAGACTACCTCCGGGTTTCTGTACGAAAAGAATTAGTAACGCATATTCTGCAGAGCTTGGTATAATAAACTTCTTCGCCAAGTTTTCTTAGACAAACACTTCTACCTGGTCCAGCTCCGCTGGCGACAGTCTTCTTAAGGGCTCGGTTCTCAGCAGTGCGGCTCCTTCTTTCAACCGGATCTTGTTGTCGTATTCTGGTCGGTAGAGCGGCAGTAGGTTGGAGTCTGCTTTTGAGAACATATTAGTGTAGCCGTAGAGGTCTTTTAGTAACACCTCTAGGGGATCCACTTCTTCTTCCGCTATTATCTTCCAGTGGTCTTCGATGTCTTTTATTAAGATAGCGTAAATCTCGTTGTCTGGCGACCTCGCGAGGGTCGTTAAAGCTTCTGAACTCATTATTCCGATCGTGTCTTAAGGGTCGGACCGATCCTTTGGGGCCGCTTCGATAGTCGTAGCGTTTGGTTCTACAGTGACGACAGTAGCCGGTTTGGCGGCTACCCCGTCGTGCTGGTTTTTGAACCTTAGCGTGCCTTTACCTATGTCGATAACAGCCTTCTGGTTCTTTATCTATTTCTGCCCTATAATAATGTTAAATCTTCCGATATCTATAATTCGGAACGTCGCCTCTGTAGTTCGACCTGCTAAGGTAGTCTTTAATAGCACATAGTGCGTAGCACTCTCCGTGTCTTGTCCGTTGTATACCGAAATCCGTGTCGGCGATGCTAGCTCTACTGGATAGCTATATCCTTTTATTAGCTTTTAAACCAATTGATAATGGATCGCCGCTCCGATAAGGGCCCCCGTATTAATAAAAGCTTTTAGCTAAAGTGGTTTCCTTAATCTATCGAGGGAGTGGACAGTAATTAGAAGGATAATAGCTGTTTCTGTGTTCACTTCCACTGCTGCTAAGAGCGGGTCGCTGCAGCTGTTGATGCTTCCTTTCGTTGACGTAGTTCGTGTTGGTGCCCTGCTGTCTATGCTAGATAGGGGGCCTATCCGTCCAGCTAGTCTTTCCCTAGGATTCTTAGTAGCACTCCAACGTTTACACTGTCGGTGTAGTTCGGAGCCGGCTCTATAGCTTGTATCGTCTTTCTCGGCAGCTGCGGCTGCGGCTGCTTTATAACACGATACTCCTGCTTCTGTTAGGCCGTAGCTTGGCATTTTGTAGCTATATAGCCAGGCTTTCTACACGCGTAACAGGTAGGGACAAACGACGAACGCGGTAACTGGTAATATAGCTGCGGAGGCGCTCTCTGGAAAGGTGCAGGGGGTCGCGTCGCCTGCGTTATCGACGGCTTCTAGGTCGATTCGCGTAATTTCGCATAAGCGCTCAGGTTTCTCGCAGTGACTCTCGCTCGGTGCACGAAGCTCTTAAGGTCCTTATCTTCTACTGAGGCCATAGCTAAGGCCAGTTCAGGGTTTAGCTTCTGTCTTAGCAGGTAGAGCTGCTTATCTTCTGCTACTCGGGCCCTAATCGCATATTTTCTAAACAATCTGTAGAACTCCTTAAACGTCTGTCGGTTCTAGTTAATCTTGTCCAGCTGCTTACATGCCGTCTTCTTTTAGAAGGGGTCTCCGAAGCGTTAATCCAGTACTTTGATTGCTTCCTCGGCAGTTACTGTTGCGGCGGTAGAAAGAGGTAGGACAGATTGATGGGGTGGACCCTGAATTTCGGCTCGGCCCCTTCCGGGATTTTGGTTCCGGAGCGGACCGAGCCGGGCCTTGGCACTACCACCTCTACGGAAGCCCACCACCACCACTACATAGATTCCTTTCCCTCCTTAGTTCGAGATATAGTTATTAAAACAGCCGTATTGAACCTTATCTGCGCGCTCGGATCATTATATCTCGAACTTACTCACTATACCAAACCCCTGCGCTGCGCGAAAGGGCCCGTCAAACCATCCGGAAACCCGAATAACGCACGCGCACTTATACTAACAACAACCCCTAAGGCACCGCGAGAAGATAGAAAGCTTCTTAGCAGTAGAGAGCGGCGTTACAGGCCACAGCAGAAAGAGAAAGACTGACAGACCGAGAGATAGGCGCACTAGCATCCTCGACAACGGAACGACTGATAAAGGCCTTACGGAAAAAGAGATAGATAAGGCGAGAAAAGGCATAGAGGGCTACGCCGAACTGTACGGACGCACGCCGGACGAGATAGGAGAATATCTTACAGAGCACGGAGCTGAGAAGGTGTTTAACATTATTACCTTTATAGAGAAGAAGTTCTATAGGAACGTAGAAGAAAACAGACAGTTAAGGGAGGAAGTAGAGACAGTAAGGGCCGAGAAGGAATCGGCAGAAACCATTATCGACGTGTTAGAGAACTAGGCGGCGAATAGACTGGCGCAACTAAAGGCGCTGAAGGATCAACTGGCTAATATGGAAGCAGCGATGCCGTCGTCGCTGCTACTGCATCGAGAAGAACAAGCAGAGACCGCCTTACTAGCGGCCTATAGTTAAGGTGCCACCTCGATAACATTATTGCCGGACCCGCCGGCGTTTAGAGGCGGAGACCCTAAAGACTAGGAAGCGTTTAAGAAGAAAATAAAGAATAAGATAGACCGCGACTACGCTGGAAACAACGACGGAGACAGACTAGCGTACCTAGAATCGCGATTAGAAGGTGAAGCTTTTTCGCTAGTGGCGGACCTAGAAGAGGCGACCGCCGAGGAAGCGATTAGAGCACTAGACCAGCGCTTCGGAGACCTATTCCGAAGAAAGACGGCCTGTAAGCAGCTGGACAAGATCAACCAGAACCGGCAGACGTTTAAGGAGTTCTACGGTTTGTTTAGAAAATATGCGATTAGGGCCCGAGTAGCGGAAGATAAGCAGCTCCACCTATTAAGGCAGAAGCTGAACCCTGAATTAGCCGCTGCTATAGCGTCTATAGAAGACGAAGACCTTAAGAACTTCGTACACAGAGCGAGAGTCACTGCGAGAAACTTAAGCGCCTACGCGAAATTACGCGAATCGAACCAGAAGCAGTTGATAACGCAGACTACACGACCCCCTGCGCCCTTCCGGAGAACACTACAGCAGCCACCTTATCAGTTACAGCGTTCGTCGTTCGTCCCCACCTGCTACGCGTGCGGAAAGCCCGGCTATATCGCTACGAGATGCCAAGCATCGGATAAGCAGAAGCAGGAATATCGAGCAACGAAGCCGCCGCCGCTATCGAGAAAGACTATACAAGCTATAGAGCCGGCTCCGAACGACACTGACAGCGTAGACGGTGGAGTGCAGTTAAGAATTATAGGAAAAGACCAGCTAGACGGATAGACCCTCTATCTAGCATAGACGACAGGGCATTAACGCGAACTACGTCGACGAAAGAGAGCATCAATAGCTGCAGCGATCCGCTATCGGTTGCGGTGGAAGTGAACACGGAAACAGCTATTATCCTTCTAATCACTGTCTACCCCCTTAACGGATCAAGCAAACTACTTTAGCTGAGAGCTTTTATCGATACCGGAGCCCTCATTGGAGCAGCTATCTACTATCGGCTAGTTCAGAAGCTGATAAATGGATACAGCTATCTGGTGGAACTGGCGTCGCCGACGAAGATTTCGGCATATAACGTACAAGACACGGAAAGCGTTACGCACTACGTGCCGCTAAAGACTACCTTAGCTGGTCGCACTACGGAAGCGACGTTCCGAATTATGGATATTGGAAGGTTTAACATTATTATAGGGCAGAAATAGATAAAGAACCAGAAAGCCATTATCGACGTAGATAAAGGAACGATCAGATTCAAAACCCTAAGCAACGGCACCGCCGCCGCCGAACCGACCGACGCCACCGTAGCCGAATCGAAAGTCGCGGCTGCCAATGTAACCCCGTCTGATCATTCCGAACCCCTGGTTACTGTCGGAATAACGAGTTTAGAAGCTATAACGACCCTCGCGAGGTCGCTAGACAATGAGATTTACGCTATCTTAATAAAAGACATCGAAGACTACTGGAAGATAATAGCAGAAGAAGAAGTGGATCCACTAGAGGTGCTGCCAAACGAGCTCTATAGTTACGCTAACGTCTTCTTAAAAGCCGACTCCAACCTATTGCCGCTCTATCGACCGGAATATAACAACAAGATTCGACTGAAAGAGGGAGCTACGCTGCTAAGGACCGAGCCCCTAAGACGACTGTCACCGGCGGAACTGGACTAAGTAGAGGTGTTTGTTCGCAAAAACCTGGCGAAGAAGTTTATTACGCCGAGTTCCGCCGAGTACGCGTTACCGATTCTCTTCGTAAGGAAACTAGGAGGTGGTCTGCGACTCTGCGTAGACTATCGAGGCCTTAACGAGGTCACCAAGAGGGACGTATATCCACTGCTGCTAATAGATAAGACTATACAGCGCATAGCAAAGGCTAAGTGGTTTAGCAAGCTGGACATCCGACAAGCGTTCTATTAACTAAGGAACGAAGAAGGGCAGACAGAAGACCTTACGACGTTCGCGACGTGTATAGGCAATTTCAAGTGGTTGGTAATGCCTTTTGGACTTACTAACGCGCCGGCAGTGTAGCAACGCTTTATAAACTACACCTTTAAAGACATGTTGGAACGGTTCGTGTCTGTCTACCTGGACGACATCCTTATCTATACAGATAGAACGAGAGAGCAACACACGGACCACATTAAGAAGGTGTTGACTAGGCTCCGCGAGGTCGGACTGAATGCGGATACGAAAAAGAGCGAGTTCTACCAAACTAAGGTCAAATATCTCAGTCTTATCGTTGGAAGAGATGGAATTCGGATAGACCCATCAAAGGTCGCTGCCGTCGCGGAATGGAAGCAGCCGAAATCCGGAAACACTACACAGATCAGGGCGTTTCTCGGATTCTGCAGCTACTATCGACAGTTTATTAAGGACTTTAGCAAGATAGCGAGACCCCTGAACGAAGCACTAAAGAAAGAGGCCGCCGGCCTATAGAATAAGAAGTGCACAGAAGCCTTTAACCGGCTAAAAGAAGCGGTGGTCTCTACGCCAGTTCTAGCACACTTCCGGCCGGAAAAGATAATCTACGTAGAAACCGACGCTTCCGATATAGTGACGGCAGGTGTCCTTTCTTAATACGCCGACGACGAAGAAACCCTCTATCCGGTAGCTTTCTTTAGCAAGTCCATAACGGAGGCCGAGCGGAACTACGCTATCTACGACAAGGAGCTGCTAGCGATTATTCAGGCTTTCGAGGAGTGGAAACCGGAGCTTATAGCTAGAAAGAGCACGGTTAGGGTCCTTACGGACCACCAATCGCTGGTTTACTTTATGAAAACGCAGAAGCTCTTACGTCGCCAAGCTTGGTAGGCCGCCTACTTATTAGGGTTCGACTTTAAGATCACCTATCGACCAGGGGCTCAAAACGGAAAGGCTGACGCGCTGACGCGAAGAGAAGGGAAGACGAGCCGCGCGAAAGAAGATCCTAACATGTTCCAGAAGATGCTAACCGAGCGGATAGTAGATGCAGAGGTGTTGAAAGAGGCAGGGGTCTGCGCGGTGGAACCGGCCCCTAAGGAAGAGACTCTCTACGAGAAAGTGAAACAGCTTAACTAGCAACAGAAGCTTAGCAAAACCGGCTTAGGAAAGCTGATAGTTCCGGAAGAACTAATTACGGAGGTTATCTAGCTGGTCTATAACTCTATAGATATTGGCTACGCCGGAGCGAAGAAAACGACGCAGGCCGTAAGAACGATCTACTGGTTTCTGCGGATCTACGAGCGAATCCACCGGTTTATCGCCAATTGCTACGTATATCGAGCCGCGAAGCCCTGTTACGGTCTTCCGGCGGGTCTACTAAAGCCACTTCCGATCCCTAAGAAGCTGTGGCAGCACATTACAATGGATTTCGTAACCGGCTTGCCGGATTCAGACGGATACGACGCTACCCTTAACGTAGTGGATAGTCTAAGCAAAGAACGCCACTTTATCCCCTGTCGGGCGAGAAACGAAGGAACGACTGCGGAAGAGACTGCAAGAATGCTAATTAGGCACGTGTGGAAGCACTATGGCCTGCCGGACACTATTACTACGGATAGGGGTCCTCAATTCACTGCCGACGTATAGAAAGCTATTAATCAAACCCTCGGAATTCGTAGAAAGCTTAGCACAGCAGCTCACCCTTAGACCGACAGCCAGTCTAAAGTGGCTAATCGCGAGATAGAGCGATATCTGCGAACCTTCTGCAGCCATTATTAAGAAAAGTAGGTCGAGGTGTTGCCGATAGCCGAATTCTGCGCGAACTTAGCAAGGTCGGAAGCAACGTCGCTGGCGCCGTTCGAGATAACGCGTAGATGTCTTCCGAGAATAAGCTTTCAGCCGCCAAACAAACCCAGCTCTACGGAACTATCCACCGCTACGTCGTCAAAGAAAGTCGCCGCCGCAGTGGCAGAAGCGCTACGATCTCAGATAGAAGAAGCGATCAAGGTGGCGAAAGAAGCGATGGAATCGGCACAGAAGAAGATAGTAACTCGAGCTAATAGAAAAAGGACACTACTAGAATTCGAAGAAGGCTAAAAGGTATAGCTTAACACGCGAAACCTAAGGCTAAAAGGCAACGCCAAGCTTAATCTACGCTACGTAGGCCCGTTTACGATAGTGGAAAAGAGGTCGCTAGTGACCTATCGGCTCCAGCTACCGAAATCGTTCCGGATCTACGATGTCTTCCACTCGGACCTGTTAAGCTTAGACCCTGAAAACGGCCTGCCGGAACAGGGGTTCGCCAAACCCCTGCCAATCGAGATAGACAATAAAGAAGAATAGGAGGTAGAAGACGTAATAGACGTAAAGCAGACGAGGGGGTCTATCAAAGCGAGGATCTCGTAGAAGGGGTAGCCGGAAGACTATAAATAGTATCCGGTCGAGAACCTGCGGAATTTGGCGGAGCTGCTAAGAGCGTTCTACGTGCAGAACCCGAAGAAACCGAAACCCGGATGGCTCCGAAACTGACGACCTCCGAAAGAAAAAGAAGAAAGCCGCGTCCGCTCCACCGGCGCGGAAGCCGATAAAGACGATCGTAATAGTCGCTTTTGGGGAGGTCTTTGACTCTACCGCTACCTACTACCAGTTCGACGCGGCCACCACCTACTGTAGCGTGCCAGCGCCGCCGACCCCATAGTGGGTGAAGGCTTTGGTGGAAGAGAAGAAGAAGAAGAAAAAACGGCGCTGCGGAAGAACCTATATAGACCTCCGAGGCGACGCACAGACCAGCTACGCCGCAGCTCAGATAACCTACAGCCCAGATCAGATAGCACGGATCAAGCGCACCGATTATATAAACGCCAAGTAAAGGACCTTAGATGCCGATAACGTAAGAAATTCAAGAAGCGATAGAAGACGGAAGAGGTAACATTACTGTTAGAGGGGATTTGCGGGAAAGAGACAACGAAAAAAAAAAGTGGAGATTTCAGGATAGATAGGGTGACTAAGCGGTCGAGGGCGACTGCTGGTAAGGGGGGGGGGTAGTGTTGCGGCAGTAGAAAGAGGTAGGACAGATTGATAGGGTGGACCCTGGATTTCGGCTCGGCCCCTTCTAGGATTTAGGTTCCGGAACGGACCGAGCCGGGCCTTGGCACCACTACCTCTACGGAAGCCCACCACTACTACTATATAGATTCCTTTCCCTCCTTAGTTCGAGATATAGTTATCAAAACAGCTGTATTGAACCTTATCTGCGCGCTCGGATCAGTTACCTCTTCTAGGTCCGCTACTAGCGAAAAAGCTTCTCCTTCCAATCGCGACTCTAGGTAGGCCAATCTATCTCTGGCACTGTTTCCGGCGTATTCGCAGTCTATCTTGTTCTTTATCTTCTTCTTAAACGCTTCCCAATCCTTAGGATCTCCTTCTCTAAACGCCGGTAGATCCGATAGTAACGTTATTAGTGTGCCGCCTTAACTGTAGGCCGCCAGTAAGGCGGTCTCTTCTTGTTCTTCTCGATGCAGTGGCGGCGCCGACGACATCGCTGCTTCTATCTTAGCTAGCTAAGCCTTTATCGCTTTCAGATATGCTAGTTGGTTCGCCGCTTGATTTTCCAGTATATCTATAATAGTCTCTGCCGATTCCTTCTCGGCTCTTACCACTTTAATTTCCTCTCTTAATCTCCTGTTCTCTTCTGTGTTTCTATAAAACTTCTTCTCTATAAAGGTAATAATGTCGAACATCTTCTTAGCTCTATTCTCTGCTAGATGCTCTTGTATTTCTTCTAGCGTACGTGCGTACAGCTCGGCATAGCTCTCTATGCCCCTCTTCGCTTTATCTATCTCTTCTTCTATAAGGCCCTTAGTAGCTATTCTGTCGTCGAGGATGCTAATACGCCTATCCCTCGGTCTATTATTCTTTCTCTTTCCGCTGCAGCCTGTAACGCCGCCTTCTACCGTTAAGAAGCTCTCTATAGCTATCTTACGGTACTGGTGTTTGGTTTGGTGTGTTGGTACGCGTGCGTTACTTAGGGGTCCGGATAATTTAACAGTCCCTTTCGCGCAGTGCAGTGGTAATAGGGGGAGTGAGTTCGAGATATAATGATCCGGGCACGCAGATATAATTCAATACGGCCTTTTTGATAACTATATCTCGAACTAAGGAGGGAAAGGAATCTATGTAGTAGTGGACGAGACCTTTAGGAGGGTGGCGTGCCAAGGCCCGGCTTAGTCCGGAAGGGCAGAGCCGAAATTCTAAGGGTCCACCCTATTACTTAGTCCTACCCCTTTCTGCCGCTGCAACAATAAGCTCCGGCTTCCACTCCTCGAAAGTCTAGATAATAGCTAACAGTTCTTTATCGTAGATAGCGTAGTTCCGCTTAGCCTCGTTTATAGACTTGTTAAAGAAAGCTACTAGATAGAGGGTCTCGTTGTCGTTATTATAAAAGAAAGGACCCCTGCAGTTACTATATCAGAAGCGTCCGTCTCTAGGTAGATTGTCTTTTCCGGTCGGAAGTGCACTAGTACTAGCGCCGAGGCTACCGCTTCTTTTAGTTAGTTAAAGGCCTTTATGCACTTCTTATTCTATAGGCCAGCAGCCTCCTTCTTTAATGCCTCGTTTAGGGGTCTTGCTATCTTGCTAAAGCCTTTAATAAATCGTCGATAATAGCTACAGAACCCGAGAAAAGCTCTAATCTAGGTAGTGTTTCTAGACTTCGGCTGCTTCTATTCTGCTACGGCAGCGACCTTTAAAGAGTCTATCCGAATTCCTTCTCTTCTAACAATAAGACTAAGATATTGTAAAGGGCTTAAGAATCTTGATTTAGAAACTTAAGGTTAGGTATCTATATAAAGGAACTAATAGGCAGTTCCTTCGTTGTCTGCTGCTGTACAATTTGTACCTACGAAGCCAAGCTAGCAATTTCCCTCTGTGCAGGGATGCAAGGTTTACCCTCTATACAGAGGATCAGGAGTTCCCTCCTCTGTATAGTAGTGCAGAGTTTTCCCTCTATTTAGAGGGGCGGCAGTTCCCCTTTGTGTAGGACTATAGGGTTCTCCCTTCGTACAGGAGTAGGGTCCTGTCGGTGGTTCTATACAGAGGGTAGGGTTATGCTAGCGCCGCTAAGTCGCAGTCCTTAGGGCGACAGTTGGCTTAGGTCGGGTCTAGGACCTGGGCTGGGCAGCGCCCCCTAACAATACCCCCCCCCCTCTCTTCTTATAGTGCCCTTTTCGTACAGCGGCGTACTAAACACCCTTAGCCCCTACTGTTCCTTTAGCAGGTCGCGACTTCCTATTTTTGTCCGGCCGTCTATATAGTCGTCGCTCGTCGCCTACCGGGTCGTAGTTGCCTCTTGCTATTTTACCTGTTTGCAGCAGCTGCCCTAGTTGCTATTCCCTCTTATAGCAGGCAGTTACCTTCCCAAATTTCAAGCCTCTCTCTTCTCTTTCCCTCCCCCTTTTCTTTCTATTCCCTACCTGCCTTCTCCCCCTACGCTGTCTACTGTCTACTACTGTCTACTACTGTCTACTGTCTATTATCTACTATCTACTATCTACTAGTTACTACTACCTACTAGCTACTATTATGTTGTCCGCCCCGTCTAGTAGCTCCCTCGTAGTTGCTAGCTCCTCCTCCTCCGCTCGTCTGGCCGGGGTCCCCTCCTATTTCCGCCTCTAGCAGTAGAGTCCTTAATTTGACTAACAGCTACGCTTCTAGTTCGTACAGATTCCTGTCTTCTGTACGGTCTAAGCTAACGTCTTAGGTGCTATACTAACGAGCAGTAGGATGTAGCCGAGCTGCCCTACTACGCCTTCTAGTGTAACCCTGCCTAGGTTATACCCTAGCAGTTAGCTATAGCCTAGGCGTCGTACGTTAACGCTATCCTTATCGCTACCTAGGGCCAGCCCTATGCCCTATGCTCTAACTCCCCCTAGCTCTTACTTAGCCTATACTGCCTCTTAGGCTTCTAGGCTAGGGTGTGTGCCTTGTGCAAGTAGAAGGATAGCTCCCTCTACTGCCCCTACTGCCGTCTAGAGGAGGCGTATAGGGGTAGAGGGGTGCCTCTGCTCCCTAGGGCTGGCCCTAGTAGTAGTGGGGGCCCTGCTAGGCAGGAGGTAATTGAGATCTCTAATAAGGAGTCGGTTGCTCTAGTCCCCTAGGGTAGTGGCTAGTAAGCTACCCCCCCCCCCCCCCTCCCTAGGTAGTGTAAGAAATTTCGGACGGTTCTGCTCCTAACTCCTCCTATTTCTACTCTCCTTCCTATCTGTTCCCTGGCTGTTCCCTTCTTCCAGCCCTTTTCCTGTACAGTGTCGTACAATGTCGTATTAGTAGGATCCTGTAGTGTCTTACGTCGTAATTCTCGATCCTTTGCTAACCTAGGTTGCTAGCGGCTACCCTGTCCTTAGGGTAGATCGTGCCTTCTTCCGCTGTACAGTGCAGTGTTACTGTAACTGGGCAGGGGGATAGTTCTCCTCCTACCTGTCCAGTGCAGTTGTGTCCTCTAGAGCCTCGTACAGTTCCTATATAGGCTCTGCCTATCCTCTCTACTTTACTAGGTACTCTACCCCCTTCTTCTTTCTTCGGCTCTTAAGGATCCCTTCTACCTTGTACTCTTCCTAGCCTTTAGTTATAATCGCGGGTAGGCGCGCATTGTCTGTCGTCTAGTGTAGTAGGGGGTCCGTGTTTGCCGGCCGTACAAGGTCTATGTAGAAGACTAGATAAATCCTTAGGGGAGTGTTAAGTCGTACGGCGTATGTCCCTACTAGTCGCACTACTGTAAACTTCCTGTTCTTCTAATCTAGCTTCTTGCTTAGCCGGTCTGTACAGATGTTTCGCTGGTTTAGCCAGACCTTATGCCCTGCCTTATACCTTAGTGCAGCCTGTCGTCCCTTGTTGGCCTGCTCTTCCGCATTCTGTTAAGCTATAGCTAGGCTCGCCTTTGCCTGTTAATAGGCGTTCGTAATCGTCTGTACGATGGCCTCTCCTTGCTAAATTAGGGATCGTACAGGGCGCAGGGTGTTACTACTTAGAGTTGTTAGGAGCAGGAAATAGTCGTATCTATAGGCTATAAAGAAGGGGGACAGACCTGTAGCATTAGCTATACGGCTGTTAATAACCAGCTCCGCTATAGGGAGAAGTCGGTTCTAGTTCGTCTAGTTATAGTCGACGTATGCTTGGAGGCACGCTTCTAACGTCAAATTGACCCTCTCCGTCGCCCCGTCTGTCTGTAGGTGCTATGCAGTTAACAGGCGACGTTCCACCTTTAGCAACTGGCAGACCCTTGCCTAGAGCTGGCTCGTAAACTGTGTACCCCAGTCGGATACAATTGACCTAGGGAAACTGTGTTTACTAAACGTCGTCTGTATAAATGCCTAGGCAGTGTCCTTAGCCGTAATAGAGTCTATTCCTTTTAGTATTACCCTCTTTGTTAACTTGTCCGTAACTACTATAATTCTCGCCGTCCGTTACTCTTAGGGAGGTCTGTAATAAAGTCCACTGTTAGGTCTTGCTAGGGCCGGTCCGGTATTAGTAGGGGCTTTAGCAGCCTATGCTTTAGCTTACGCTAGGGCTTCGTCCGTCTGCATACACTGCAGTTCTGTACGAACCTGCGGATGTCCTTCGCTATTGCCGGCTAGTAGTAATCCCTAGCAACAATGCTGTACGTCTCCTTACGCCCTAGGTGTCTGGTTGCTATAGAGTTATATGCCTGTTATATTAGGCTTGTACAGAGCTTCTCGTCGGCCGGGACCCAAATCCGATTCCTAAACTTTAGGTTGTTCTCCTCGTCTACCGAGCACTCTAATGCCGACACCTTAAGGTAAAGCTCTGCTGGGAGTTTCCGCTGTCCTCCTTAGATAGCCGTACGAGCCCCTCGGTACACCTCGTCTCTCTCCGCTGCCTCTTCCTATGCTTGCAGTTAGGGTTCCTATAGGTGCGTCGCTGCTAGGCAGATAGTCTCCTCGCCTAGCTCTTCCTTAAACATCTGGAATGTTCGTAACTTTAGCTAGTCGTCCTCGTACGTTGTTGGCATGTCCTGGTCCCGTCTGGATAGCGCATCGGCCCTGCTATTGTCCTTACCCTTGCGATACTAGAGTCTTATATTAAACCGGCTTAGGTACATTGCCCAACGTACGTGCCTCTTAGACAGCTTCCGGGGCTGCATAAAGTACTCCAGGCAAGGGTAGCAACTGCGGCGCCCTAACAAGAGGATTAGGAGTCCTACTCGGACGATAAGGAGTCGGGAAAAGAGTAGCCTCTAAGCGAAGGCTCTGCTAGAGG
>JACWNB010000060.1:143285-189624 GCA_016165855.1 Pseudocercospora ulei | reverse complement strand
AATCCGGACAAGTAGGCAGCCTACCGAGCTTGGCGATGCAAGAGCTTCTACTTCTTTTATAAAATAGGTTAACGACTAATAGTCTATAAGGACCTAGACCGTGCTCTTTCTAGCTATAAGCTCCGGCTTGTACTCTTCGAAAGCTTGGATAATAGCTAATAGTTCCTTGTTTGTAGATAGCGTAGTTCTTGCTTAGCTTCGTTTATAGACTTGCTAAAGAAAGCTACTAGATAGAGGGTTTCGTCGTTGTCGTCGTATTAAGAAAGGACCCCTAGGGTTGACTGTATCGGAAGTGTCCGTTTCTAGGTAGATTGTCTTTTCTGGTCGGAAGTGCGCTAGCACTAGCGCCAAGGCTACTGCTTCTTTTAGTCGGTTAAGGCCTCTGTGCACTTCTCGTTCTATAGGCCAGCAGCCTCCTTCTTTAATACGTTTATTTAGGAGTCTTGCTATCTTGCTAAAGTCTTTAATAAATAGACGGTAGTAGCTACAGAACTTAAGAAAAGCTCTAATTTAGGTAGTGTTTCCGGACTTCGGCTGCTTCTATTCCGCTACAGCAGCGACCTTTAAAGGGTCTATCCGAATACCTTGTCTTCCGACAATAAGACCGAGATATTTGACTTCGGTCTAATAGAACTCGCTCTTCTTCGTGTCCGCGTTCAATCCTACCTTGTAGAGCCTAGTTAACACCCTCTCGATGTAGTCCGTATGTTGTTTCTCTCGTTCTATCGATGTATATAGGGATGTTGTCTAAGTAAATAGACACGAACCGCTCTAGCATATCTATAAAGGTATAATTTATAAAACGCTGCTACACCGCTGGCGCGTTAGTGAGTCCGAAAGGCATAACTAACTACTTGAAATTGCCTATGCATGTAGCGAAAGTCGTAAGGTCTTCCGTCTGCCCTTCCTCGTTCCTTAGTTAGTAGAACGCTTAGCGAATGTCCATAGTTTTACTAAACTATTTGGCTTTCGCTAGGAGGTCGGATGTAGTTTAACGGTCCCTTTCGTGCAGCGCGGGGTTAGTGTAGTTGGAGAGTTCGAGATATAATAATCCGAGCGCGTAGATACGATTCAATACGGCTGTTTTAATAACTATATCTCGAACTAAGGAGGGAAAGGAATCTATATAGAGGTGGGTAAGGGCTTTAGGTGTGGGCACGCCAAGACCCGGCTCGGTCCGGAGGGGCCGAGCCGAAATTCCAATGGTCCACCCCATTACTCAGTCCCACCCCTTTCTGCCGCCGTAACAATACTAATCGAGGCGGTCAGCAATCCGAGGCAGTCAGCAATCGAGGACAAGACATACAGCAATCGGTACAGTTCAGCAAAATTCTGTACGACCAGCAATCAGTACAGTTCAGCAATCGAGAAGTTCAGCAATCGGCAACACGAGCAGCACGAGTAACACAGATAGTCGTAGACGACACGAGCAGCGCAACTAGCAGTACAATCGAGACGAGCGACATTTGGTACGACCGACAATTCAGCAATCAAGAAAGACACTTTCAGTACAAGCGCGAGGCAAAGCAACACATTTTCGGAAGCGACAAGTACGGCCGCAGGCAATCCACACTGTTTGGGTTCAGATACACAGTTTTCAAAAGCGTACGTTCAGCAACTGAGGACAAGATACGCGTAATCGAGACGTTCAGTTCGGCCAATTGGAGACAAGACGTACGGTTTAGAAGCATACGCACGTTCAGAAGCGCGTGTTTTAGAAGTACCAGTTTAGAAGCACGTTCAGAATACAACCCTCCAGCACCTCTAAGAACTCCGCACCGAAGGCAGGCAAAAGTCTATCACGTTCAGAAACCCAGCACGTTTAGATAGGCACTGCACGTTCTGCAGCCGTACGTTTAGAAGCCCGGCATGTGCACGTTTAGAAGAGCATATCCAAAAACACGTTCCCTACGTGACAAGGCACAATGCGACCGGCAGTTCAGCAATCGAGGACAAAACGCACGGAATTCAGGCTCAAAACGTATAGAAATCGAGGTTCACAAGGCACGAGATTGAGGCTTAGAACGGATAAAAAGCAGTGCTTTAAATAGCCGAAATTTACGACCGCAAAGCGACACGTTCAGTGCGAGCACGAGATAACGCAATCGAGGCAAGCGACGTGTCCGGCAATTGCGAGACATTCAGTACGGCCAAAAGCAACACGTTCAACACGCTTACGACATATACAGCAAGGCACATTCAGTTTGGCAATTAAGACAAGCGACCTCCGCGACTTCGTGCAGTTCAAGAAGCGACGCAGTTCAGAAGCGACGCAGCTCAGAAGTAACGCAGCTCAGAAGCAATACGTATTCGCAAAGCGACCCCCGCAGCCTCCGCAGCTTAGAAGCATGTTTAGAAGCAGTTCAGAAGCCCAACAACACATAGGCGACTATACATAGGTACAGGCAACATGCACCATTCAGAAGCCCGGCACGTTTAGAAACACATTTCAGAAGCAACACAGTCCAGAGGCAGCACAGTTCAGAGGCAACATCACAGCTAAAGGGAGGCACAGCTGCATACAGGGCAGCTACAGACAACACAGGGCTGCTGCAGGCAGGCACAGCTACTACAGAGCACTAGCTTTAGAGCACTAGCTGCAGAGCACCAGCTGCACTAAGCACCCCCAGCTTCCGAGCACTAGCGAGCCCAAGCACCAGCGAGCCCTCGCACTAGCGAGCCCTTAAGACACAGCAGCTGCAGACAACACGGAGCTGCTACACAGAACACCTAGGCAGAGCACAAGGCAGCTGCAGAAGGCAGAACACCCAGGCAGAGCACAATACAGCTCCAGGCACTGCACTAGGCATAGCACCTAGCACGGCACCCCGGCTTAGCACAAACAGTACAAGGCAACTGTAGACAACATACAGCTGCTATAGGCAGGCATAGCTGCTATAGACAACACAGGCAGAACACCTAGCTGCAGAGCACCCAGCTGCAGAGCACCCAGCTCTAGAGCACCTAGGTACAGCTGCTGCAGGCAACATAGGGCTGCTGCACAGAGCACAAGGCAAAGCACCAGGCAGACTACCAGACAATACTGCTGCAGATAAGACAGAGCTGCTGCAGCCAGGCACAGCCAGCTCCAGGCACAGCCAGCTCCAGGCACAGCTAGCTCTCTAGGCACGAGCACCCGGCTTAGCACCCGACAACCTAGCAGCTGTAACCAGGCAGAGCACCCGGCTGCAGCGCACCTAGGCAGAGCAAGAGCACTTAGGCAGAGCACAACAGAGCAAGAGCGCATAGGCAGGCACAGCTGCTGCAGACAACAGAGGCACAGCTGCAGGCAACACAGGTGTAGACAACACTAAGCTGCTGCAGACAGCACAGCTGCAGACAGCACAGCGGCAGCAAGGCGCAGCCAGCTCCAGGCTTAGCACAAGCACAAGGCCATTGCAGACAACATACAGCTGCAGACAACACGCACAGTTCAGAAGCACATGTTTAAGGAGCACATGTTTACGAACCGACGGCTCGAGAAGCAACACGTGTTTGCAAAGCGACCTCCGCGACCTCTGCAACCTTCGCAGCCTATCGAGAAGCGACTGTCCGAGAAGCGACCGTCTGAACAGCGACCGTCCGAGAAGCGACATACATAGGCTGCGATCTCTGCGGCTTCTGCAACAAACGACCTCTGCGACCCTAACGACCTCTGCGACCCTAACGACCTCTGCGACCCTAACGACCTCTGCGACCATAACGACCTCTGCGACCCTAACGACCTCTGCGACCCTAACGACCTCTGCGACCCTAACGACCTCTGCGACCCTAACGACCTCTGCGACCCTAACGACCTCTGCGACCCTAACGACCTCTGCGACCCCGACAGCCGCCTCCGCAACCTCTGCGACAACCTCTAAGAATTCTGCAGCCTTGGTAAGGCACCAAATAAGGTACCAATCGAGGCACTAATTAAGGCACCAAAGCGACGGCAAAAAGGCACGAGACTAAGGCTCCAAACCACACAGAAATCGAAGCCCAAAAGCGACCTGTTTGCTGCTACCTAATTGGCCGATAGCGAAGCTGAATTTGCGACCCCTACGACCTGGTTTGATGCAATATCTGCGACCTGGTTTGGCACCTGCGACCTGGTTTGGCTGATTGCGATTAATGGACGGTGTAGGCTAATAGCGATTAAGGGCAATTGCTGGTTAGGGAGGGCGGTAGTAATACAGATAGGGAGGTAGAGGGCTGGAAGGTGCTGGAAGGTGGCAGGCTTGGCAGGACCAGGCTTGGCGCACACTTAAATACCTCTACCTCTGCTTGTACGTAGATTCTTCCCCTCTCTAGCCTTGGGTATAGTTATTAAAAAAGCCGTATTAAATTACATCTATGTGCTCGGATTATAGACAAAGTTAATATAGACGACTAGGCAACATATCTTTCCTAGATCTACTAAGAAGTCTAAGAAGAAATAACTTATGCTTAGGCTATCTACAAAGAATAAGCTAATCGAAAAAGGCAGCTAGCTCCTAAGTATTAAGTAGGAGACAGAGTGTACCTTAACTCTAGGAACATTGTTTTAGGAAGATCTTATTAAAAACTCAATTTGAAAAAGTTGCGTCCCTTTCCTATTATAGAAAAGATTAGCTTATACGTGTACTGCCTCTAAGTGCTTAAAGAATAGGAAATCTACAACGTCTTTTATCCTGTTTGACTAAGACCTAAGGAAGGAGATCCCTTCCTAAATTAAGTACAAGATTAGTAACGAACCTGCATTCTCTCTATAGCAGATAATAACAAAGATAAAGAAGAAGAATACTACGTACGCAAGATTACAGACTGTTAAGTTGCTAATAGACAAACTCAGTACAATGTCTAATAGCAAAGCTATAAAGATAATGTAACGCGGTACACTTAAGCCAAAAGGGACTAGTCAAGTAACTCGGAAGTGACTTAACCAATTTGTACCAGATATATAAACCTTGGCAAGGCATAGTAATAACACGGGCCAACCCACCCCGTATCAAAAGACTAGGACAGTACTTAGGAACTGCTTAGAAACATTATCTTTTATAAGAACAAGATTAAAGCCTCCTACTAACAGGACCTCTTAGACTCTTAAGAACATCGCCTAGAAAACAGGTATAGCTTAAAGGAACTAGATACTGCATACTAGCAGAATATTAACTGTAATATTAGACCTGCTCCTAGGAATAAGCAGGCTTACCCTTAGTATCTAGAGCTACTAAGGCTTCATAGGAACTTAGCCCTATTAGGGGGGGCTACTATTACGGTCAATAGGTAGAAGAGGAAGAACAATAGCATTAAAGATCCAGCAAGAACTACTATAATTTACAGACTATATCTTAACAACCAAAGATCCAATTAAGACAATTCTTGCTACGTTCGAAGCGCTGCAATCAGTTCTACAAGGACAAGAAGTCAGGTTGTAAAAGGCACTAGAGCTACAGCTAAACAGATAGTGGAAACCCTTTAACAGCCCTAAGACCCTATCTAGCTCTACTAGTTAAACTTAGCTTCTTTTTTTGTTAGAGCAGTTAGAGGTTCTACAATTAAGCAAAAGCTCTAAATAAAGTAATAGTAGAAGTTGGCAAACCTAAGGAAGTCTTATACTTCCTTAAATGTCTTTAGGATATTCTAGTAGAGGATAGCTTAAATCTTTGTGATGTCTATACAGATACCTTTGCTCAAAACAATACTACTAGAAGTAAACTTCTTATTTATAGAATTTGCACTTATTAATGTCTAGATATAAACCTGCTTCTTATAGCTTTGCTACTATCTTGCGGACGTATTCCTAGTGCTCTCTTAGTGTCTTGCTAGACACTAGGATATCGTTAATAGAAGTAGTAACAAATTAATCTAAGTACTTTCTTAGGGTGCTATTTATATAGACCTAGCACTTTCTAGGAATTATCTATATAAAATAGCACCCTAAGAAAGTACTTAGATTAATTTGTTACTACTTCTATTAACGATATCCTAGTGTCTAGCAAGACACTAAGAGAGCACTAGGAATACGTCCGCAAGATAGTAGCAAAGCTATAAGAAAGCAGGTTTATATCTAGACATTAATAAGTGCAAAATTCTATAAATAAGAAGTTTTACTTCTAGTAGTATTGTTTTGAGCAAAGGTATCTGTATAGACATCACAAAGATTTAAGCTATCCTCTACTAGAATATCCTAAAGACATTTAAGGAAGTATAAGACTTCCTTAGGTTTGCCAACTTCTACTATTACTTTATTTAGAGCTTTTGCTTAATTGTAGAACCCTCTAACTGCTCTAACAAAAAAAGAAGCTAAGTTTAACTAGTAGAGCTAGATAGGGTCTTAGGGCTGTTAAAGGGTTTCCACTATCTGTTTAGCTGTAGCTCTAGTGCCTTTTACAACCTGACTTCTTGTCCTTGTAGAACTGATTGCAGCGCTTCGAACGTAGCAAGAATTGTCTTAATTGGATCTTTGGTTGTTAAGATATAGTCTGTAAATTATAGTAGTTCTTGCTGGATCTTTAATGCTATTGTTCTTGCCACGGCTCCTCTTCTACCTATTGACCGTAATAGTAGCCCCCCCTAATAGGGCTAAGTTCCTATGAAGCCTTAGTAGCTCTAGATACTAAGGGTAAGCCTGCTTATTCCTAGGAGCAGGTCTAATATTACAGTTTAATATTCTGCTAGTATGCAGTATCTAGTTCCTTTAAGCTATACCTGTTTTCTAGGCGATGTTCTTAAGAGTCTAAGAGGTCCTGTTAGTAGGAGGCTTTAATCTTGTTCTTATAAAAGATAATGTTTCTAAGCAGTTCCTAAGTACTGTCCTAGTCTTTTGATACGGGGTGGGTTTGGCCCGTGTTATTTACTATGCCTTGCCAAGGTTTATATATCTGGTACAAATTGGTTTAAGTCACTTCCGAGTTACTTGACTAGTCCCTTTTGGCTTAAGTGTACCGCGTTACATTATCTTTATAGCTTTGCTATTAGACATTGTACTGAGTTTGTCTATTAGCAACTTAACAGTCTGTAATCTTGCGTACGTAGTATTCTTCTTCTTTATCTTTGTTATTATCTGCTATAGAGAGAATGCAGGTTCGTTACTAATCTTGTACTTAATTTAGGAAGGGATCTCCTTCCTTAGGTCTTAGTCAAACAGGATAAAAGACGTTGTAGATTTCCTATTCTTTAAGCACTTAGAGGCAGTACACGTATAAGCTAATCTTTTCTATAATAGGAAAGGGACGCAACTTTTTCAAATTGAGTTTTTAATAAGATCTTCCTAAAACAATGTTCCTAGAGTTAAGGTACACTCTGTCTCCTACTTAATACTTAGGAGCTAGCTGCCTTTTTCGATTAGCTTATTCTTTGTAGATAGCCTAAGCATAAGTTATTTCTTCTTAGACTTCTTAGTAGATCTAGGAAAGATATGTTGCCTAGTCGTCTATATTAACTTTGTCTATAATCCGAGCACATAGATGTAATTTAATACGGCTTTTTTAATAACTATACCCAAGGCTAGAGAGGGAAGAATCTACGTACAAGCAGAGGTAGAGGTATTTAAGTGTGCGCCAAGCCTGGTCCTGCCAAGCCTGCCACCTTCCAGCACCTTCCAGCCCTCTACCTCCCTATCTGTATTACTACCGCCCTCCCTAACCAGCAATTGCCCTTAATCGCTATTAGCCTACACCGTCCATTAATCGCAATCAGCCAAACCAGGTCGCAGGTGCCAAACCAGGTCGCAGATATTGCATCAAACCAGGTCGTAGGGGTCGCAAATTCAGCTTCGCTATCGGCCAATTAGGTAGCAGCAAACAGGTCGCTTTTGGGCTTCGATTTCTGTGTGGTTTGGAGCCTTAGTCTCGTGCCTTTTTGCCGTCGCTTTGGTGCCTTAATTAGTGCCTCGATTGGTACCTTATTTGGTGCCTTACCAAGGCTGCAGAATTCTTAGAGGTTGTCGCAGAGGTTGCGGAGGCTGTCGGGGTCGCAGAGGTCGTTAGGGTCGCAGAGGTCGTTAGGGTCGCAGAGGTCGTTAGGGTCGCAGAGGTCGTTAGGGTCGCAGAGGTCGTTAGGGTCGCAGAGGTCGTTAGGGTCGCAGAGGTCGTTATGGTCGCAGAGGTCGTTAGGGTCGCAGAGGTCGTTAGGGTCGCAGAGGTCGTTAGGGTCGCAGAGGTCGTTTGTTGCAGAAGCCGCAGAGATCGCAGCCTATGTATGTCGCTTCTCGGACGGTCGCTGTTCAGACGGTCGCTTCTCTCGGACAGTCGCTTCTCGATAGGCTGCGAAGGTTGCAGAGGTCGCGGAGGTCGCTTTGCAAACACGTGTTGCTTCTCGAGCCGTCGGTTCGTAAACATGTGCTCCTTAAACATGTGCTTCTGAACTGTGCGTGTTGTCTGCAGCTGTATGTTGTCTGCAATGGCCTTGTGCTTGTGCTAAGCCTGGAGCTGGCTGCGCCTTGCTGCCGCTGTGCTGTCTGCAGCTGTGCTGTCTGCAGCAGCTTAGTGTTGTCTACACCTGTGTTGCCTGCAGCTGTGCCTCTGTTGTCTGCAGCAGCTGTGCCTGCCTATGCGCTCTTGCTCTGTTGTGCTCTGCCTAAGTGCTCTTGCTCTGCCTAGGTGCGCTGCAGCCGGGTGCTCTGCCTGGTTACAGCTGCTAGGTTGTCGGTGTGCTAAGCCGGGTGCTCGTGCCTAGAGAGCTAGCTGTGCCTGGAGCTGGCTGTGCCTGGAGCTGGCTGTGCCTGGCTGCAGCAGCTCTGTCTTATCTGCAGCAGTATTGTCTGGTAGTCTGCCTGGTGCTTTGCCTTGTGCTCTGTGCAGCAGCCCTATGTTGCCTGCAGCAGCTGTACCTAGGTGCTCTAGAGCTGGGTGCTCTGCAGCTGGGTGCTCTGCAGCTAGGTGTTCTGCCTGTGTTGTCTATAGCAGCTATGCCTGCCTATAGCAGCTGTATGTTGTCTACAGTTGCCTTGTACTGTTTGTGCTAAGCCGGGTGCCGTGCTAGGTGCTATGCCTAGTGCAGTGCCTGGAGCTGTATTGTGCTCTGCCTGGGTGTTCTGCCTTCTGCAGCTGCCTTGTGCTCTGCCTAGGTGTTCTGTGTAGCAGCTCCGTGTTGTCTGCAGCTGCTGTGTCTTAAGGGCTCGCTAGTGCGAGGGCTCGCTGGTGCTTGGGCTCGCTAGTGCTCGGAAGCTGGGGGTGCTTAGTGCAGCTGGTGCTCTGCAGCTAGTGCTCTAAAGCTAGTGCTCTGTAGTAGCTGTGCCTGCCTGCAGCAGCCCTGTGTTGTCTGTAGCTGCCCTGTATGCAGCTGTGCCTCCCTTTAGCTGTGATGTTGCCTCTGAACTGTGCTGCCTCTGGACTGTGTTGCTTCTGAAATGTGTTTCTAAACGTGCCGGGCTTCTGAATGTGCATGTTGCCTGTACCTATGTATAGTCGCCTATGTGTTGTTGGGCTTCTGAACTGCTTCTAAACATGCTTCTAAGCTGCGGAGGCTGCGGGGGTCGCTTTGCGAATACGTATTGCTTCTGAGCTGCGTTACTTCTGAGCTGCGTCGCTTCTGAACTGCGTCGCTTCTTGAACTGCACGAAGTCGCGGAGGTCGCTTGTCTTAATTGCCAAACTGAATGTGCCTTGCTGTATATGTCGTAAGCGTGTTGAACGTGTTGCTTTTGGCCGTACTGAATGTCTCGCAATTGCCGGACACGTCGCTTGCCTCGATTGCGTTATCTCGTGCTCGCACTGAACGTGTCGCTTTGCGGTCGTAAATTCGGCTATTTAAAGCACTGCTTTTTATCCGTTCTAAGCCTCAATCTCGTGCCTTGTGAACCTCGATTTCTATACGTTTTGAGCCTGAATTCCGTGCGTTTTGTCCTCGATTGCTGAACTGCCGGTCGCATTGTGCCTTGTCACGTAGGGAACGTGTTTTTGGATATGCTCTTCTAAACGTGCACATGCCGGGCTTCTAAACGTACGGCTGCAGAACGTGCAGTGCCTATCTAAACGTGCTGGGTTTCTGAACGTGATAGACTTTTGCCTGCCTTCGGTGCGGAGTTCTTAGAGGTGCTGGAGGGTTGTATTCTGAACGTGCTTCTAAACTGGTACTTCTAAACACGCGCTTCTGAACGTGCGTATGCTTCTAAACCGTACGTCTTGTCTCCAATTGGCCGAACTGAACGTCTCGATTACGCGTATCTTGTCCTCAGTTGCTGAACGTACGCTTTTGAACTGTGTATCTGAACCCAAACAGTGTGGATTGCCTGCGGCCGTACTTGTCGCTTCCGAAATGTGTTGCTTTGCCTCGCGCTTGTACTGAAAGTGTCTTTCTTGATTGCTGAATTGTCGGTCGTACCAAATGTCGCTCGTCTCGATTGTACTGCTAGTTGCGCTGCTCGTGTCGTCTACGACTATCTGTGTTACTCGTGCTGCTCGTGTTGCCGATTGCTGAACTTCTCGATTGCTGAACTGTACTGATTGCTGGTCGTACAGAATTTGCTGAACTGTACCGATTGCTGTATGTCTTGTCCTCGATTGCTGACTGCCTCGGATTGCTGACCGCCTCGATTAGTATTGTTACGGCGGCAGAAAGGGGTGGGACTGAGTAATGGGGTGGACCATTGGAATTTCGGCTCGGCCCCTCCGGACCGAGCCGGGTCTTGGCGTGCCCACACCTAAAGCCCTTACCCACCTCTATATAGATTCCTTTCCCTCCTTAGTTCGAGATATAGTTATTAAAACAGCCGTATTGAATCGTATCTACGCGCTCGGATTATTATATCTCGAACTCTCCAACTACACTAACCCCGCGCTGCACGAAAGGGACCGTTAAACTACATCCGACCTCCTAGCGAAAGCCAAATAGTTTAGTAAACTGGACATTCGCTAAGCGTTCTACTAACTAAGGAACGAGGAAGGGCAGACGGAAGACCTTACGACTTTCGCTACATGCATAGGCAATTTCAAGTAGTTAGTTATGCCTTTCGGACTCACTAACGCGCCAGCGGTGTAGCAGCGTTTTATAAATTATACCTTTATAGATATGCTAGAGCGGTTCGTGTCTATTTACTTAGACAACATCCCTATATACATCGATAGAACGAGAGAACAACATACGGACTACATCGAGAGGGTGTTAACTAGGCTCTACAAGGTAGGATTGAACGCGGACACGAAGAAGAGCGAGTTCTATTAGACCGAAGTCAAATATCTCGGTCTTATTGTCGGAAGACAAGGTATTCGGATAGACCCTTTAAAGGTCGCTGCTGTAGCGGAATAGAAGCAGCCGAAGTCCGGAAACACTACCTAAATTAGAGCTTTTCTTAAGTTCTGTAGCTACTACCGTCTATTTATTAAAGACTTTAGCAAGATAGCAAGACTCCTAAATAACGTATTAAAGAAGGAGGCTGCTGGCCTATAGAACGAGAAGTGCACAGAGGCCTTTAACCGACTAAAAGAAGCAGTAGCCTTGGCGCTAGTGCTAGCGCACTTCCGACCAGAAAAGACAATCTACCTAGAAACGGACACTTCCGATACAGTAACCCTAGGGGTCCTTTCTTAATACGACGACAACGACGAAACCCTCTATCTAGTAGCCTTCTTTAGCAAGTCTATAAATAAAGCTAAACGGAACTACGCTATCTACAACAAGGAACTATTAGCTATTATCCAAGCTTTCGAAGAGTACAAGCCGGAGCTTATAGCTAGAAAGAGCACGGTCTAGGTCCTTATAGACTATTAGTCGTTAACCTATTTTATAAAGAAGTAGAAGCTCTTGCATCGCCAAGCTCGGTAGGCTGCCTACTTGTCCGGATTTGACTTTAAGATTACTTATCGACCCAGAGCTTAAAACAGAAAGGCTAATACACTAACGAGAAGAGAGGGGAAACCCAACTGCGCGAAAGAAGATCCGAACATATTCTAGAAGATGTTAACTAAGCAAATAGTAGACGCCGAGGTGTTAAAAGAAGTAGGGGTCTACGCAGTAGAGCCGGCGACCGAGGAAGAGACGCTCTACGAAAAAGTAGAGCAGCCTAACTAGCTACAGAAGCTCGGCAGAACTAGTTTAGGGAAGCTAATAGTTCTAGAAGAACTAATTGCAGAGGTTATCTAGGTAGTCTAAAGTTCTAATAATATTGGCTACGCTAGCACGAAGAAGACTGTTGCGGCGGTGGAAAGAGGTGGGACAGATTAATGGGGTGGACCCTGGAATTTCGGCTCGGCCCGTCCGGGCCGAGCCGGGCCTTGGCACCACCACCATCAAAGCCCACCACCACTACCACATAGATTCCTTTCCCTCCTCAGTTCGAGATATAGTTATCAAAAAGGCCGTATTGAATCATATCTGCGTGCCCGGATTATTATATCTCGAACTCACTCTCTACACCAACCCCGCGCTGCGCGAAAGGGCCCGTCGAATCATCCAGAAACCCGAATAACGCACGCGCACCTATACCAACAACAACAACAACCCCCCAAGGCACCGTAAGAAGATGGAAGACTTCTTAGCGGTAGACAGCGGCGTAACAGGCCGCTGCGGAAAGAGAAAGACTGACAGAGCGAGTAGGCGCTCCAGTGTTATTGACGATAAGATCGTTATTAGCGGCTTTACAAAGGAAGAGACCGCTAATTTTAAGGAACGAATAGCCGAATATAGGAAGATCTACAACTGCACGATTAAGGAACTGGAAGACTATGTAAACGAGAATAGGATAGGAAAGGTCTACGACAGCATAGACCTTATCGAGACGCTGTTTTTCAGAACGCTAGAAGAAAAGAGACAGTTAAGAGAGGAAGTAGAGACAGTAAGGGCAGAGAAGGAATCGGCAGAAACTATTATCGACGTGTTAGAGAATTAGGCGGCGAATAGAGTGGCGCAGCTAAAGGAGCTGAAGGATCAACTTGCTAATATAGAAGCAGCGATGTCGACGGCACCGCCGCCACCACATCGAGAAGAACAAGCAGAGACCGCCTTACTGGCGGCCTACAGTCAAGGCGGCACGTCGATAACGTTACTACCAGACCCACCGGCGTTTAGAGGCGGGGACCCTAAAGAATAGGAAGCGTTTAAGAAGAAGATCAAGAATAAGATAAGCCGCAATTACGCATCGAACAGCGCCGGAGATAGGTTGGCGTACCTGGAATCGCGACTAGAAGGAGAAGCTTTCTCGCTAGTGGCGGACCTAGAAGAAGTAACTGCCGACAAAGCCATTAAGGCGCTGGACCAGCGTTTCGGCGACCCCTTTCGGAAGAAGACGGCCTATAAGCAGCTGGATAAGATCAACCAGAACCGGCAGACATTCGAAGAGTTCTACGGATTGTTCAGAAAATATGCTATTAGAGCGAGAGTAGCGGAAGATAAGCAGCTCCACCTATTAAGGCAGAAGCTGAGTCCTGAACTGGCCGCTGCTATAGCGTCTGTAGAAGACGAAGATCTTGAAAGCTTTGTGCACTAGGCGAGAGTTACTGCCAGAAACCTAAACGCGTACGGAAAACCGACGGCACGCGAACTGATTCAGAGGCCGTTGCCGCCGTCGCAGCCAACGAGAACCCCTGCGCCCTTCCGCCGCGGCCCCCAGTTGCCTTACGTACAGCGGCCGTCGTTTGTCCCTACCTGCTACGCGTGCAGCAAGCCTGGCTACATCGCTACGAGATGCCAAGCATCGGACAAGCAGAAGCAGGAATATCGAGCAACGAAGCCGCCGCCGCCGAAGAAGACTATTCAAGCCATCGAACCGGCTTCGAACGACACTGATAGCGTAGACAGTAGAGTGCCCCTACGAATCCTGGGAAAAGACTAGCTAGAAGGATAGGCCCCCTATCCAGCGCTAACAATAGGGCACTACATCGAAGCGAATCGCCGCAGGAAGAAAGCATCAACAGCTGCAGCGATCCGCTATCGGCTGCGGTAGAAGTAAACACGGAAACAGCCATTATCCTTCCAATTACTGTCCACCCCCTTAACGGATCGAGCCGACCACTTCAGCTGAGGGCTTTTATCGATACCGGAGCTCTTATTGGCGCGGCGATCCACTACAGATTGGTTCAGAAACTGATAAAAGGGTATGGCTACCCAGTGGAACTAGCGTCGCCGACGCGGATTTCGGCATATAACGGACAAGGCACGGAGAGTGTTACGCACTATGTGCCATTAAGGACTACCTTGGCTGGTCGCACTATGGAAGCGACGTTCCGAATTATAGATATCGGAAGATTCGACATTATTATAGGGCAGGAATGGATAAAGAACCAGAAAGCCGTCATCGATGTAGACAAAGGCACGATAGGGTTCAAAACCCTAGGCAACGCTATCGCCGCCGCCGAGCCGAAAGCCACGGAGTCCGCTAAAGAGGCTCCGTCCGATCGTTCCGAACCCCTGGTCATAGTCGGAATAATGAGTTCGGAAGCTATAACGACCCTCGTAAAGTCGCCGGACAATAAGATTTACGCTATATCTATAAAGGACATCGAAGACTACAGAAAGATAATGGCGGAAGAAGAAGTAGATCCACTAGAGGTACTGCCGAACGAGCTCCATAGTTACGCTAACGTGTTCTCAAAAGCCGACTCCAACCTATTGCCGCTCTATCGACCAGAATATAACAACAAGATCTGACTGAAAGAGGGAGCTACGCTGCCAAGAACCGAGCCCCTAAGACGACTGTCACCAGCCGAACTGGACCAGGTGGAGGTATTTGTTCGCGAAAACCTGGCGAAGAAGTTCATTACGCCGAGCTCTGCGGAATACGCGTTACCGATTCTTTTCGTAAGGAAACCAGGGGGTAGTCTGCAACTCTGCGTAGACTATCGCAGCCTTAATAAGGTCACCAAGAGAGACGTGTATCTACTGCCGCTGATTAATAAGACCATACAGCAGGTGGCGAAGGCTAAGTAGTTCAGCAAGCTGGATATTCGACAAGCATTCCATCGATTGAGGAATAAAGAAGGACAAACGGAAGACCTTACAACATTCGCTATGCGCATAGATAATTTCAAGTAGCTGGTAATGCCTTTCGGACTCACCAAAGCGCCGGCAGTATAGCAACGCTTCATAAACCACACCTTTATAGACATGTTGGAACGGTTCGTGTCAATTTACCTGGACGACATCCTTATTTACACAGATAGAACGAGAGAACAACACACGGACCACATCGAGAGAGTGTTGAAGAGGCTCCGCGAAGTAGGATTGAACGCGGACACGAAGAAGAGCGAGTTCTATCAAACCGAGGTCAAATATCTCGGTCTTATAGTCGGAAGGGATGGAATTCGTATAGACCCCTCAAAGGTCGCTGCTATCGCAGAATGGAAGCAGCCAATATCCGGAAACACTACGCAAATCAGAGCGTTTCTCGGCTTCTGCAGCTACTATCGACAGTTCATTAAGGACTTTAGCAAGATAGCGAGACCCCTAAATAAGGCATTAAAGAAAGAGGCCGCCGGCCTATAGAATAAGAAGTGCACAGAGGCCTTCGTCCAGCTAAAAGAAGCAGTGGCCTCCGCACCAGTGCTGGCGCACTTCCGGCCAGAAAAGACGATCTATATAGAGACGGACGCTTCCGACACAGTAACGGCAGGGGTCCTATCTCAATATAGTAACGACGAAACCCTCCATCCAGTGGCTTTCTTCAGCAAGTCTATAATAGAAGCTAAGCGGAACTACGCCATCTACGATAAGGACCTGCTGGCCATTTTTCAGGCCTTTAAAGAGTGGAAACCGGAACTTATAGCTGGAAAAGGGCCGATCCAGGTCCTTACGGACCACCAGTCGCTGACTTACTTTATAAGGACGCAGAAGCTCTTACACCGTCAAGCTCGGTAGGCCGCCTACTTATTAGGGTTCGACTTCAAGATTACCTATCGACCCGGAGCTCAAAATAGAAAGGCTGATGCGCTAACGAGAAGAGAAGGAAAAACCAGCCGCGCGAAAGAAGATCCGAACATGTTCCAGAAGGTGTTAACCGAACGGATAGTAGACGCGGAGGTGTTGAAAGAGGTAGGGGTCTGCGCAGTGGAACCGGCCCCTAAGGAAGAAACACTCTACGAGAAGGTGGAACGGCTTAATCAACAACAGAAGCTTGGAAGAACCGGTTTAGGGAAGATGATAGTGCCGGAAGAACTAATTACGGAAGTCATCCAGCTGGTCCATAGTTCTATAGACGTTGGCTACGCTGGAGCAAAGAAAACGATGCAGGCTGTAAGAACGATCTACTGGTTTCTACAGATCTACGAGCGAATCCACCGGTTTATCGCCAACTGCTATACGTGTCGAGCCGCGAAGCTACGTTATAGTCTTCCGGCCGGTCTGCTAAAGCCACTTCCGATCCCCGAGAAACTATAGCAGCATATTACGATGGACTTCGTTACCGGCCTACCGGATGCCGATAGATACGACGCTACGCTGAACGTAGTGGACCGATTAAGCAAAGAGCGCTACTTCATCCCCTGTCGAGCGAGAGAAGAAGGAACCACTGCAGAAGAAACAGCGAGAATGCTGATTAAGCATATATAGAAGCACTACGGGCTGCCGGACACTATCACTATAGATAGGGGTCCTTAATTTACCGCCAACGTGTGGAAAGCTATTAACTAAGCTCTCGGAATCAGTGGAAAACTCAGCACAGCCGCTTATCCGCAGACCGATAGTCAGTCTAAAGTGGTTGACCGTAAGATAGAACGATATCTGCGAACCTTCTGCAGCCATTATCAAGAAAAGTGGATTGAGGTGTTGCCGATGGCCGAATTCTGCGCCAATTCGGCACTGTCTGAAGCTACCTCGCTGGCGCCGTTCGAGATAACGCATAGCTATCTTCCGAGGATAAGCTTCCATCCGCCGAGCGACGCCGATTCGTTAGAGCCTTCCACGTCGTTAAAGAGAATCGCCGCCGCGGCGGCAGAAGCGCTACGATCTCAGATAGAAGAAGCGATCAATGTAGCGAAAGAAGCGATAGAGACGGCTTAGAAGAAGATAGTAACTCGAACTAATAGGAACTGGTCGCCAATAGAATTCGGGGAAGGCCAAAGGGTATAGCTTAACACGAAGAACCTAAGGCTAAAAGGAAACGCCAAGCTGAATCTACGCCACGTAGGTCCGTTCAAGATAATAGAAAAGAGGTCGCCAGTGACTTACCGGCTCGAGCTGCCAAAGGCGTTCCGGATCCACGACGTTTTCCATTTAGACCTGCTAAGCCTGGACCCTAAGGACGGCCTTCCGGAACAGGGGTTCGCCGAACCCCCACTAGTTGAGATGGACGGTGAGGAAGAAGAGTAGGAGGTAGAAGATGTAATAGACGTAAAAAAGATAAGGGGGTCCATCAAAGCGAGGATCTCGTAGAAGGGGTGGCCGGAAGATTATAAATGGTATCCGATCGAGAATCTCCGGAATTCGGCAGAGCTGCTAAGAGACTTTTACGCGCGGAACCCGAAGAAGCCGAAGCCGGAATGGCTTTAAAGCCGATTCTTCCGGAAGAAAACGAAGAAGGCCGCGTCCGCTCCACCGGCGCGGAAGCCGATAAAAACGATCGTAGTGGAATTGATGGCTCCAGGCAGATCGTAGAGGTCGGCAGCGACGCCGACCCTGCGATGGGTAGAGACTATAAAGGGAAAAAGAAGAAGAAAAACGGCGCTGCGAAAAGATCTATATAGACCTCCGTGCCGGCGCACAGACCAGCCACGCCGCAGCTCAGATAACTACGGCTTAGATCAGATAGCACGGATCAGATGGCGTCGATCACATAAACGACCAAGTGAAGGACTTTAGGGGTAATAACGGATTTTCGAGAAAGAGACAAAAAAAAAAATGAAGATTTTCAGATAGACGAAGTGACTAAGCGGTCGAGGGCGACCGCTGGTGAGGGAGGGGGGTAGTGTTGCGGCGGTGGAAAGAGAGGTGGGACAGATTGATAGGGTGGACCCTGGAATTTCGGCTCGGCCCGTCCGGGCCGAGCCGGGCCTTGGCACCACCACTATCAAAGCCCACCACTACCACTACATAGATTCCTTTCCCTTCTTAGTTCGAGATATAGTTATTAAAAAGGCCGTATTGAATCATATCTGCGTGCCCGGATCAAAGACGATAGAAGCTATAAGGACAGTCTACTAGTTTCTGCAGATCTTTAAGCAGATTTATTGGTTTATTGCTAATTGTTACGTGTATTAAGCCGCGAAACCGCGTTACGGCCTTCCAGCTAGTCTACTAAAGCTACTGCCAATCCCTGAGAAACTGTAGTAGCATATTACGATAGATTTCGTAACTAGCCTGCTGGATTCTAATAGATACAATGCGACCCTTAACATAGTAGATTGTTTAAGTAAGGAGCGCTACTTTATCTCCTATTAAGCTAAGGACGAAGGCACTACTACAGAAGAGACAGCAAGGATGCTAATTCAGGAGATATAAAAGCACTATAGCCTGCTAGATACTATTACTATAGATAGAGATCCTTAATTTACCGCTAATATATAGAAGGCTATTAACCAAGTTCTCGGAATTCGTAGAAAGCTTAGCACAGCTGCTTACCCTTAGACCGACAGTTAGTCTAAAGTAGCTAACTATAAGATAGAGAAATATCTCCGAGTCTTCTACAGTTATTATTAAGGAGAGTAGGTTAAGGTATTGCCAATAGCCAAATTCTGCGCCAATTCAGTACAGTTACAGGCTACCTTACTAGCGCCGTTCGAGATAACTTATAGTTATCTTCCGAGAATAAGCTTTTAACCGCTAGATAAGTCCAGCTCTTTGGAATCTTCTACTGCCACTTTGTTAAAGAGAGTCGCTGCCGCCGCAGCAGAAGCGCTTAAATCTCAGATAGAAGAAGCAATTAGGGTAGTGAAAGAAGCGATAGAATCGGCTTAGAAGAAGATAGTAACTCGAGCTAATAGAAAGCATTTACTAATAGAATTTGAAGAAGGCTAAAAAGTATAGCTTAATATATAGAACCTAAGGCTAAAAGGCAACGCTAAACTTAACCCCTACTACGTAGGTCTGTTTACGATAGTGGAAAAGAGGTCGCCAGTAACTTATCGCCTCTAGCTACTAAAGTCGTTCTAAATCTACGATGTTTTCTATTTAGACCTGTTAAGTCTAGACTATAACGACGGCCTTCTAGGATAGGGGTTCGCTAAACCCCTGCTAATCGAGATAGATAGCAAAGAAGAAGAGTAGGAGGTAGAAGATCTAGTAGATATAAGAAAGATAAGAGGATCTATCGAAGCAAGGATCTTAGAGAAGGGATAGCCGGAAGATTATAAATAGTATCCAACTAAGAATTTTCGAAATTCGGCAGAGCTATTAAGAGAGTTTTATGTCCAGAACCCGAAGAAGCCAATGCCTAAGTAGCTCCGAAGTTAATAGCTCTAGAAGAAGAAGAAGAAGAAAGACTGCGTCTGCTCTATTGGTACAAAAACTAATAGAAACGATCGCAGTAGTACGCTTAGCTAGAGTCCTCGGCTCTACTACTACTACCGCCTGCCAGCTTTACAGGTCGGATAATAACAGTAAACTCGAGGACGGCGCTATCGCTTTAGTGCACTTTGTAACAGTCTTCGTTCTTTGCCGACACTAACTGCTAACCCTGTCGGACAGATAATAATGTCAAAGAACAAAGCCGACGCAACTAAAGCGGCTTTTCGATAGTGCTTAAGGCCTTAGTAAAGAAGAAATAGAAGAAGAGATAGCGCTCTACAGATAGATCTATATAGACTCTCTATAGAGGCGTATAGGCTAGTTACGCTGCAGCTTAGATAGCTGTCGGCTTAGGTCAGATAGCTCTAATTAAATAGACGCTAGGTAAAGGACTTTAGATAGCGACGATATAAGAAGAAAGAAGATAACTAATCCGGGCGCACAGATATAATTCAATACGGCCTTTTTGATAACTATATCTCGAACTGAGGAGGGAAAGGAGTCTATGTAGTAGTAGTAGTGGGCTTTCGTAGTGGTAGTGCCAAGGCCCGGCTCGGTCCGTTCCGGAACCTAAATCCTGGAACGGGCCGAGCCGAAATCCAGGGTCCACCCTATTAATCTGTCCCACCTCTTTCCACCGCTGCAACACTACCCCCCTCCCTCACCAGCGGTCGCCCTCAACCGCGTAGTCACCTTATCTATCCGAAAATCTCCTTTTTTTTTTTTTTTTTTTTGAAAATTCCCTCTAACGCTGATGTTACCTCTTCCGTCTTCTATTAAAAACAACGTTCTCTTTATCGCTTCTTCAATTTTTTACGTCGTTAGCGTCTGAAGTCCTTTACTTGGCCTCTATCCAATCTGTGCGCCTAATCCGTGCTATCTGATCTAAACCCTAGGTTATCTCAGCTGCAGCGTAGCTGGTCTGTGCGCCGGCGCAGAGGTCTATATAGATCTTTCCGCGGCTCTATCTCTTCTTCTTCTTCTTTCTCTACCAAAGCCCTTACCTACTGCAGGGTCGGCGGCGCTGGCACGCTACGGCGTCGGCGAGCTGCCTGCCGAACCGGCGGTAGGTAGTGGCTGCATCGAAGACCTCCCTAAGGCGACTGCTACAATCGTTTTCTTTCGGCCTCTGCGCCGATAGAGCGGACGCGGCTTTTCTTCTTTCTGAACTATTAACTTCGGAGCCACTTAGGCTTCGGCTTTGTCAGATTCCAGACGTAAAACTCTCTTAGCAGCTCCGCCGAGTTCCGCAGATTCTCGACCAGATACTATTTGTAGTCTTCCGGCTACCCCTTCTATAAGATTCTCGCTTTGATAGACCCCCTTATCTTCTTTACGTCTATTACATCTTCTACCTCCCACTCTTCTTCCTTACCGTCTATCTCGATAGGCGGGGGTTCGGCGAACCCCTGTTCCAGCAGACCGTTCTTAGGGTCTAAGCTTAGCAGATCCGAATAAAAGACATTGTAGATCTAGAACGATTTTGGTAGCTAGAGCCGATAAGTCACTGGCGACCTCTTTTCCACTATCGTAAACGGACCTACGTAGCGCGGACTGAGCTTGGCGTTGCCTTTTAGCCTTAGGTTTTGCGTCTTAAGCTATACCTTTTAGCCTTCCTCGAATTCTAGTAGTGACCTTTTTCTATTAGCTCGAGTTACTATCTTCCTCTAAGTCGAATCTATCGCTTCCCTCGCTACTTTAATAGCTTCTTCTATCTGATATCGTAGCGCTTCTGCCGCCGCGGCGGCGACTCTCTTTAACGACGTAGCGGTGGATGGTTCTGCAGAGCTGGGTTCGTTCGGCGGCTAAAAGCTTATCCTTAGAAGATAGCTATGCGTTATCTTAAACGGCGCTAGCGAGGTAGCTTTAGACAGTGCCGAGTTGGCGCAGAACTCGGCTATTAGCAACACCTTAACCTATTCTTCTTAGTAATAGCTGCAGAAGGTTCGTAGATATCGCTCTATCTCTCGGTTAGCCACTTTAGACTAACTGTCGGTCTGCAGGTAAGCGGCTGTGCTGAGCTTTCTACTAATTCCGAGAGCTTGGTTAATAGCTTTCTATACGTCGGCGGTGAATTGAGGACCCCTATCTGTAGTAATAGTGTCCGGCAGGCTATAGTGCTTCTATACGTATTAAATCAACATCCGTGCAGTCTCTTCCGTAGTGGTTCCTTCTTCTCTCGCTCGGCAGGGGATAAAGTGTCGTTCTTTGCTTAGCCTATCTACTACGTTCAGCGTAGCGTTATATCTATCGGAGTCCGGCAGGCCGGTTACAAAGTCCATCGTAATGTGTTGCTACAGTTTCTCAGGGACTGGAAGTGGCTTTAGCAGACCGGCTGGAAGACTGTAATATAGCTTCGCGGCCTAGCACGCGTGGCAGTTGCCGATAAATTAGTGGATCTGCTCGTAGATTCGCGGAAACTAGTAGATCGTTCTTACTGCCTGTATTGTTTTCTTCGCTCTGGCGTAGCCAATATCTATAGAGTTATAGACTAGTTGGATAACCTCAGTTATTAGTTCTTCCAGAACTATTAGCTTCCCTGAACCGGTTTTGCCGAGTTTCTGTTGCTGGTTAAGCTGCTCTACCTTTTCGTAGAGAGTCTTTTCTTCGATCGGCGGCTCTATTGGTTCCGGTTTAGTCTGCAGTTCCGCTGCGCAGATCCCCGCTTCCTTTAACACCTCGGCGTCTACTATCCGTTTGGTTAGCACCTTCTGAAATATGTTCGGATCTTCCTTCGCGCGGCTCGTCTTCCCTTCTCTTCTTATTAGCGTGTTAGCCTTTCCGTTTTAAGCCCCTAGTCGATAAGTGATCTTGAAATCGAACCCTAATAAGGAGGCGGCCTACTGTGCTTAACGTCGTAAGAGCCTCTGCGTCTTTATTGTTAGGGGGCGCCGCCCGGCCCAGGTCCTGAACCCGACCTAAGCCGACTGTCGCCCTAAGGACTGCGACTTAGCGGCGCCAGCACGACCCTACCCTCTGTACAGAGTTACCGACAGGACCCCTCTCCCCTATAGAGGGAGAACACTATAGTCCTGCACAAAGGGGGAGCTACCGCCCCTCGGATTAGGGGGAAAACCCGGCACTACTATACAGAGGAGGTAACTCCCGATTCTCTGTATAGAGGGTAAACCTTGCACCCTAGTACAAAGGGGAAATTGCTGGCTTAGCTTCGTAGGTACAAATCGTACGGAGCAGACGACGAAGGAACTGCCTATTAGTTCCTTTATATAGATACTTAACCTTAAGTTTCTAAACCAAGATCCTTGGGCCCCTTACATTAGGAACTGATCTTACTGTCGGTAACTGCAGTAATAGAATAAAGATAGACGGCGACATCCCTATAGAACCTACGGCTATAGAGGGACATATGCACTGCGTGTACAAGGAGCTGCTGGAAAGCAAGAGGCAGCTCGAGCAGCAAGTGAGCTACTAGGCTGCGATAATTTCCTAACAGGAACAGGAGCTACAATAGCTTAGAGCGTCCGATCGCGATCCAACCCCTACGACGACGAACACGATAACCCCTACCCCGACCCCTAAGAGCAAACTCCCCGACGTTTCTACGTACGATAGTAAGGCTCCGGCCGAGTACCCCTCCTAGGCAGCTTAGATGCGCTCTAAGCTCCTAGTCGACTTAGGAGCATACCTAACTAAGCTGGACAAGGTAGTCTACCTCTTTAGGAGGTTAAAGGGCAGGGCAGCAGCACGGATTCTGCCGTACTACGAGACGGCTATTGCTAACCCGGCAATAGCTACGACGACGATGCTCTAGGCAGCTCTGGACAAGAGCTACAAGGACCCGGACTGCGAGAGCCGAGCACTCCTACGGGTTAATACAATAAAACAAGGACGCAAGACCGTACGAGAATTCCTCGCGGAATTTGACTAGACTTTAGCAGAAGCAGGGGGTCTCTAATAGGAGGACAGGATAAAGATTACCTCTTTAGAGGTAGGCCTCTCTAAGGAAATTATAACAGGGCTAGTAGGTGTAATGCGGCCGGCTACATACAAGGAATTCTGCGACCTCCTTAGGATAGTCGACGACTAGCAGCGCAGGCTAGGACGGATAGGCCGCGCTTAGGAGATAAGACAACCCCCCTAGCAGCAGGCGGATGCTATAGACTAGGAACCGACGACGACAAGGGTAGCGGCAGCAACTACTGTACGGCTAAGGGCCGCTACTAAAAAGGCGCAATAGGTAGACGCAGTTACCCTTAACAAGAGACGAGCAGAAGGGAGCTGCTACCGGTATAGCAAGATAGGCTATACTATACGGAATTGCGGGCTTCTGCTAGCAGAAAGACCTAGGGGACGGCCGACCGCTGCGAGAGTAGCAACCGCAGCGCCTTAACGAGAAGATCAGGTGTCCTACTTAGACGACGACGAGTCGGGAAAAGAGTAGCCTCTAAGCGAAGACTCTGCTAGAGGCAGGTACGAGATAGACTGCTAAATCAAAGCATTACTTGGCTATCTTTCAAGAGCAGTTACATAACGACGACGCCGTTTATCGTACAGCTAACGTTGAACGGGTCCGCAACGGCGCGGACATTGATTGACATAGGATGTTTGGTGTATAGGGTAATCAGCGAAGACTTCGTACAGAGACATTAGATTAAGACGACCCCTACAGTACCTGTACGCATACTGGGCATTACCGGGCGAGGACCGGACATTACCTATATAGTAAAAGTAACAATGGAGGTACAGGGACACTACGAGCAAGACTTATACCTCTATGTCGTACGGGACAAGTTAGGGTATAACCTAATACTAGGGAAGCCTTAGTTGGAGTGCTAGAGGGGCAAGATAGACGTCGGACGAGGATAGTTGTACCTAGCAGTAACGAAGCGGAGAATCCGGGACTAGGGGAGGTTCCTACAAGGTAGCAGTGCTAAGGCCGAAATCAACACAGCTACGGCGGACATTAAGAAGGCATTAGCACCTAAGGAAGCGACAGACCCCTATACAAAGCTCCCTAGAGAGTATGTCGGGTACCTAGACCTTTTTGAACTAGAGTCGGCCTTAAAGCTGCTGCTACACCGAGGGGAAGGGATTGACTATAACATCTAGCTAGAACCCCGTCTAGATAGGAGCCTGCCGGAGGTACTGTACAGACTACTGTACAGAATGTCCTCTAGAGAACTCTTAGTACTGCGCAAGACGCTAGACGACCTGCTTGCCAAAGGGTTTATTCGGGCCAGTACGTCGTCTGCAGGAGCCCTAGTACTGTTTGTCTATAAGGAGGGGAAGGCTAGATTGCGTTTCTGCGTAGACTACAGAGGCATCAACGCGATTACTAAGAAGGACCGGTACCCCCTACCCCTTATTAAGGAGACTCTCGGACGGATTAGCAAGGCAAAGTAGTTTACTAAGCTTAACGTAGTCTCGGCCTTCTACAAGATACGGATCAAGGAAGGCTGTAAATGGATAACTACCTTCTGTACGAGATACGGCCTTTTTAAGTAGCTGGTTACCCCCTTTAGCCTTGCCAATGCACCGGCAACCTTCTAAAGGTATATTAACAAGTTCCTACAAGGGTTACTAGACGACATTTGCTCGGCATACCTCGACGACACCCTAGTCTTTACAGACGGCACCTACGTAGACTACGTACAGGATGTCAAGAAGGTGCTGGACCGACTGCAGCAGGCTAGCTTGTACCTCGACATCGACAAATACGAATTCGGTGTCTAACGTACGAAATACCTAGGTTTTATTATCGAGGCAGAGAAAGGCATTAGTATAGATAGGAAGAAGATTGATGCCATCAAGCTATAGAAGCCGCCTACGAACGTTAAGGGCGTACGGGAATTCCTTGGGTTTGCCAACTTCTACCGCTAGTTTATACAGAACTACTCGGAGATCGTACGCCCCCTAGTTAAGTTAACGCACAAAGACAAGCAGTTTAAATAGTCGGACGAATACGATAGGAGCTTTAACAAGCTAAAGGAGCTCTTTACTACAGGACCAACGCTCGCCGCCTTTGACCCAGAGCGTACGACAATACTGGAAACCGACTCCTCGGGGTACTGCATAAGGGGTATCCTGTTACAGGTAGGCTCGGACGGACTCCTACATCTATATGCGTATTTCTCTAAGAAGAACTCCCTAGCTAAGTGCAACTACCCTATCTACGACAAAGAGTTACTGGTAGTCGTACAGTGTTACGAAGTCTAGGATAGGGAACTCCGCTCGGTGCCCGAGTTCCTCGCCCTAACAGACTACAAGAACCTAGAATACTTTACTTAGCCCCGGAAGCTGTCTAAGAGGCACGTACGATAGGCAATGTACCTAAGCCGGTTTAACATAAGACTCTAGTACCGCAAGGGTAAGGACAACAGCAGGGCCGACGTACTGTCTAGACAGGACCAGGACATGCTAACGACATACGAGGACGACCGGCTAAGGTTACGAACCTTCCAGATGTTTAAGGAAGAGCTAAGCGGGGAAACTATCCGTCTAGCGGCGACTTACCTATAGGAACCCTAACTGCAAGCATAGGAAGAGGCAGTAGAGAAGGACGAGGTATACCGGGTGGCCTGTACAGCGATTTAGGGGGGGCAACGGAAGCTCCCAGCCGAGCTCCGCCTTAAGGTGTCGATAGCCGAGTGCTTAGTAGACGAGGAGAACAACCTGAAGTTCAGAAATCGGATATAGGTCCTGGCAGACGAGAAGCTCCGTACGAGCTTAATACAACAGGCACATAACTCTATAGCTACCGGGCACCTAGGGCGCGAGGAGACGTACAGCATTATCGCCTAGGACTACTACTAGCTGGCGATAGCGAAGGACATTCGCAGGTTCGTACAGAACTGCGATGTATACGGACGGACGAAGCCCTGGCGCAAGCTAAAGCATAGGCTGCTAAAGCCCCTGCCGATACCGGACCGGCCCTAGCAAGATCTAACCGTAGACTTTATTACGGACCTCCCTAAGAGCGACGGACGGCGAAACATTATAGTAGTTACGGACAAGTTAACGAAGGGGGTAATACTAGAGGGAATGGACTCTATTGCAGCTAAGGACACTGCCTAGGCCTTTATACGGACGACGTTTAGCAAGCACGGTTTCCCTAGGTCGATTGTATTAGACTAGGGGACACAGTTTACGAGCCAGCTCTAGGCAAGGGTCTGCTAGTTGCTAAAGGTAGAACGTCGTCTGTTAACTGCATAGCACCTATAGACAGACGGGGCGACAGAGAGGGTCAATTCAACCCTAGAAGCGTACCTCTGAGCGTATGTAGATTATAATTAGACGAACTGGAACCGACTCCTCCCTATAGCGGAGCTAGCTATTAACAGTCGTATAGCCGATGCTACAGGACTGTCCCCCTTCTTTACGACCTATAGATACGACTATTCCCCGCTCCTACCGACCCTAAGTAGCAACACCCCGCGCCCTGTACGATCCCCAATTTAGCAAGGAGAGGCTATCGTACGGACGATTACAAACGCCTACCAATAGGCAAAGGCGAGCCTAGCTATAGCTTAGCAGAATGCAGAAGAGCAGGCCAATAAAGGACGACAGGCTGCACCAAGGTACAAGGCAGGGGATAAGGTCTGGCTAAATTAGCGGAACATCCGTACGGACCGGCCGAGCAAGAAGCTAGATTAGAAGAACAGGAAGTTTACGGTAATCCGGCCGGTAGGGACATACGCTATACGACTAAACACCCCCCTAGGGATTTATCTAGTCTTCTACGTAGACCTCGTACGACCGGCGAACACGGACCCCCTGCTGCACTAGACGACTAACGACGCCCGCCTACCCGCAATTATAACTAAGGGCCAGGAAGAGTACGAATTAGAGGGGATCCTTAAGAGCCGGCGGAAGCGGAGGAAGGCAGAGTACTTAGTAAAATGGAAAGGATAGGCAGAGCCTACGTAGGAACTGTACGAGGCTCTGCAAGACACGACCGCACTAGACAGATAGGAGGAGGACTATCCCCCTGCCTAGTTACAGTAACACTGCGCTGTACGGCGGAAGGAGGCACGACCTACCCTAAGGACAGGGTAGCTACAGGCAGACCTAGGTTGTTAAAGGATCGAGTATTACAACGTAGGACACTACGGGACCCTACTAACACGACACTGTACGAGGTAAGGGCCAGGAGAAAGGAACAGCCAAGGAACAAATAGGAAGGGGGAGCAGAAATAAGACGAGTTAAGAGAAAACCGGCCAAAATTCTTACATTATCTAAGGGGGGGGGGGGGGGGGGGGGTAGCCTACTGGCTACCCCCCTAGGGGGACCAGAACACCCTACTTATTATCCGAGATCTCCACTGTCTTAGGCCTAGCCGGGCCCCTACCCCTACTAGGACTAGCCCTAGGAAGCGGAGGCATGCCTCTACCCCTACGTGCCTCCCCTAGACGGCGGAAGGGGCAGTAAAAGGAGCTATCCTTCCACTTGCACGAGGCGCATACCCTAGCCTAGAAGCCTAGGAGGCAGTATAGGCTAAGTGTAGGCTAGGGGGAGTTAGGGCAGGGGGCACAGAGCTGGCCCTAGGTAGCGATAAGAAGGGCATTAACGTACGACGGCTAGGCCGTGTCCACCTGCTCGGGTGTAACCTAGGCAGGGTTACACTAGAAGGTATAGAAGGGGAGCCCGGCCGCATCCTGCTGCTTGCAGGTGTAGCACCTAAGATGTTAGCCCAGACTGTACAGAAGATAGGATTCCGTACGAACTGGAGGAGTAGCTGCTAGTTAAGTTAAGGGTCCTACTCCTAGAGGGCGAAATAGGGAGGAACCCTAGCTAGAGGAGGGGAGGAGGCAGGGCTCGCAACTATAGGGGAGCTATCGGACGGGGCGGACGACAGAGTAGATAGTTAGTAGTTGGTAGTTAGTAGCTAGTAGTAGTAGTAATAGTAGATAGTAGATAGTGGACGGTAGTAGATAGACGATAGACAGTGTAAGGGAAGGAAAAGAGGGGAGAAGGCTAGAGGCAGCTGCTACAAATAGGTAAAACGGCAAGAGGCAACCACGACCTAAAGGAAGTAGCGAGGGGCGACGACTTAGACGACTGGACAGAATAGGAAGCCGCAACCCGCTAAAGAAACAACAAGAGCTAGTTGATTTGGGCGCGACTCCGTACAGGAAGAAAAACTACAAGAAGAGAAGGGGGGGAGTATTGTTAGGGGGCGCTGCCCGGCCTAGGTCCTAAACCCGACCTAAGCCGACCCTCGCCCTAAGGACTGCGACTTAGCGGCGCTAGCACGACCCCACCCTCTGTACGGAGTCACTGACAGGACCCCTCTCCCCTACAGAGGGAGAACACTACAGTCCTACACAAAGGGGGAGCTACTGCCCCTCGGATTAAGGGGAAAACCCGGCACTACTGTACAGAGGAGGTAACTCCCGATTCTCTATACAGAGGGTGAACCTTGCACTCTGGCACAAAGGGGAAATTGCTAGCTTGGCTTCGTAGGTACAAATCGTACGGAGCAGACGACGAAGGAACTGCCTATTAGTTCCTTTATATAGATACTTAACCTTAAGTTTCTAAACCAAGATCCTTGGGCCCCTTATATTTATAAAGTAGGTTAGCGACTAGTGGTCCGTAAGGACCTAGACTATGCTCTTTCTAGCTATAAGCTCTGGCTTCCACTCCTCGAACGCCTGTATAATAGCTAGCAGTTCTTTATTATAGATTGTATAGTTCCGTTCGGCCTCCGTTATAGACTTGCTAAAGAAAGCTACTAGATAAAGGGTTTTATCGTCTCTGTATTAAGAAAGGACCCCTGCCGTTACTGTATCGGTAATACGGATTAGAGGTAGGGGGCTGGAAGGTGCTGGAAGGTGGCAGGCTTGGCGCACACTTAAATACCTCCACCTCCGCTTGTACGTAGATTCTTCCCTCTCTAGCCTTAGATATAGTTATTAAAGACAGGTATTAACCTTGCGTCTACTGCAGTCAGATTATTATATCCAAGGCTCACTTTAACAACACCCGCACTACACGAAAGAGCCCGTTAAATTACATCCAGGTACTCGAATAACGTACGTGCAACTAACCTAGAGTGTGTACTGTATATGTACAAAGGAGGCCGTCGAATTTTATCCGGTTACTTAATTGTGCATATGTATACTACTCTATCCCTCCCCCGATTAAGAAGAAGAGTTTTGAAGAGAGAGGTCTATTACAGAGGACATCGAGAAGAAGAGTTTTAGGGAAGAGAGTGCCCCTACGAGCAGATCGCGAGTTTTGAAGTTTTGAGATAGGAGAGAGCGACAAGAGCGGGAGAGCGACAAGAGCGGGAGAGCGACGAGAACGACGAGAAGAACGAGAAGGTCGAGAAGGATGATGTAGGAGCGACGACGACGAGAGCGTACCTAGCAGGACCTAGGGCGACGACATTTGTTTTTTCGGGTCTTTAACAGACCAATTCAGGTCTTTGACAGACTATTCTATTTGGACAAGGCCAATTAGGACATTCAGCAATCGGGACATTCAGCAATTAGGACATTCAGCAATCGAGGCGTACAGCCAGCACAAGGCAGAGCAAGAGCACAAGGCAGAGTACAAGGCACAGCTGCAGAGCACCAGCTGCAGAGCACCGGGCAGGCAGAGCACCCAGGCAGAGCACCAGGCAGGGCACTAGGCAGAGACAGGCACAGCTGCTGCAGACAACATAGGCAAAGCACAGGCAAAGCGACGGCTCGAGAAGCAACGGTTTAAGAAGCGACGGTTTGAGAAGCGACCGTCGAGAAGCGACCGTCGAGAAGCGACATGTGTTTGCAAGACAACCTCTGCGACTCTGCGACCCCGATAGCTCCGAGACCTCTGCTACTGTCTAAGGAGCGACTGTCGAGAAGCGACCGTCGAGAAGCGACTGTCGAGAAGCGACCGTTAAGAAGCGACCGTTAAGAAGCGACAGCTTAGAAGCAGCACGTGTTTGCAAAGCAACCTCTACAAGCCTCTACGACCTTCCGCGACCTCCGCGACCTCTAAGACCTTAGCGATAGCTTAAGAAGCGAGCGACCGTTAAGAAGTAACCGTCCGAGAAGCGACTGTCAAGAAGCGACTGTCAAGAAGCGAGCGATGGCTTAAGAAGCGACACGTGTTTGCAAGACAACCCCGAGCTCTGCGACCTTAGCGAGCTCCGCGACCTCTGCGACCGTTTAAGAAGCGACGGCTTAAGAAGCGACAGTCCGAGAAGCGAGCGACAGTCCGAGAAGCGAGCGACCGTCGAGAAGCGACAGCTCGAGAAGCGACAGTTCAGAAGCAGTACGTGTTTACAAAGCGACCTCTGCGACCTCTGCGACCTTAACGACCTCTACAACCTCGCAATCTCTGCAGCTGCGACCGCTGCAGCCGCGACCTCTGCAGGCCTCTGCGACCTCCGCGACCCAGACGACCTCTGCGACCTGGTTTGGCTAATTGCGATTAATAGGCTGATTGCAATTGAGGGCAATCGCTAGTTAGGGAGGGCGGTAGTAATACGGATTTGGAGGTAGGGGGCTAGAAGGTGCTGGAAGGTAGCAGGCTTGGCGCACACTCAAATACCTCCACCTCCGCTTGTACGTAGATTCTTCCCTCTCCAGCCTTGGATATAGTTATTAAAGACGGGTATTGACCTTGCGTCTACTGCAGTCAGATCAATCGGAAGCGTCCGTTTCTACGTAGATCGTCTTTTCTAGTTAGAAGTGCGCTAGAACCGGCGCCGAGGCCACTGCTTCTTTCAGCTAGTTAAAGGCTTCCGTGCACCTCTTATTCTATAGGCCGGCGGCCTCTTTCTTTAGCGCCTCGTTTAGGGGTCTCGCTATCTTGCTAAAGTCCTTAATAAACTGTTAATAGTAGCTGCAGAAGCCGAGAAACACTCTGATTTGCGTAGTATTTCTAGACTTCAGCTGCTTCTATTTAGCGACAGCGGCGACCTTTAAGGGGTCTATCTGAATTCTATTCCTCCTAACGATAAGACCGAGATATTTAACCTCGGTTTGGTAGAACTCGCTCTTCTTTGTGTCTGCGTTCAATCCTACTTCGCAGAGTCTCTTTAGCACCCTCTCGACGTAGTCCATATGCTGATCTCTCGTTCCGTCCGTATAGATAAGAATGTTGTCCAAATAGATAGATACGAACTGCTCTAGCATGTCTATAAAGGAGTGGTTTATAAAGCGTTGCTACACCGCCGGCGCGTTGGTAAGTCCGAACGGCATTACTAGCTACTTAAAATTGCCTATACGCGTAGCGAACGTTGTAAGATCTTCTGTTTGCCCTTCCTCGTTCCTTAGTTAATAGAACGCTTAGCGGATGTCTAGCTTGCTGAACTACTTAGCCTTCGCTACGCGCTGTATAGTCTTATCTATTAGCGGCAGTGGATATACGTCTCTCTTAGTGACCTTGTTAAGGCCTCGATAGTCTACGTAGAGTCGCAGACCACCCCCCGGTTTCCTTACAAAAAGAATCGGTAACGCATATTCGGCAGAACTCGGCGTAATAAACTTCTTTACTAGGTTTTCGCGAACGAACACCTCTACCTAGTCCAGTTCCGCTAGCGACAGTCGTCTTAGGGGCTTAGTTTTTAGTAGCATAGCCCCCTCTTTCAGTCGGATCTTGTTGTTATATTCTAGTCGATAGAGCGGCAGGAGGTTGGAGTCGGCTTTTAAGAACACGTTAGCGTAACTGTAGAGCTCGTTTGGCAACATCTCTAGTAGGTCCACCTCTTCTTCTACTATTATCTTCCTGTCGTCTTCGATGTCCTTTATAGAGATAGCGTAAATCTTATTGTCCGGCGACTTCGCGAGGGTCGTTATAGCTTCTGAACTTATTATTCTAACAGTAACCAGGGGTTCGGAACAATCGGACGGAGCCTCTTTCGCGGACTCCGTAGCTTTCGGCTTAGCGGCGGCGGTGGCGACCTTTCCGATAGTCCCTGCTCTGCTACCTAGGGTTTTGAATCTGATCGTTCCTTTATCTACGTTGATAATAGCTTTCTGGTTCTTTATCCATTTCTGCCCTATAATAATGTTAAACCTTCCGATATCTATAATTCGGAACGTCGCTTCTATAGTGCGACCGGCCAAGGTAGTCTTTAGCGGCACGTAGTGCGTAACGCTTTCTGTGTCTTGTCCGTTGTATGCCGAAATCTTCGTCGGCGACGCCAATTCCACTGGATAACTGTACCCCTTTATCAGTTTCTGAACTAACCGATAGTGGATCGCTGCTCCGATAAGAGCTCCGGTATTAATAAAAGCCTTTAACTGGAGCGGTGGGCGCCGCTCCTTAACAGGGTGGATCTTAATAGGAAGGATAATCGCTGTTTCCGTGTTCGCTTCCACCGTTGCCGACAGCGGATTGTTACAACTGTTAATGCTTTCTTCTTATGTCGATTCGCTCTAGTGTAGTGCCCTATTGTTAATGCTAGATAGGGGGCCTATCTGTCTAGCTAGTCTTTTCTTATAATCCTTAACTGCACCCTACTGTCTACGCTGTTAGCATCGTTCGGGGCCGGCTCTATAGCTAGTATAGTCTTTCTCGGTAGCTGCGGCTGCTGCTTTATAATACGATACTCCTGCTTCTGCTAGGCCGTTGCTTGGCATCTCGTAGCGATATAGCCGGGCTTTCTATACACGTAGCAGGTAGGGACGAACGACGAGCGCTGCGAATTAAATAGCTGCTGGGGGCGTTGTCGGAAGGATGCAGGGGCTCTAACTGTCTGCACCGACGGGAATAGCTTCTAAATCGGTTCGCGTGTTATTGGTTTTCTGTACGCGTTTAGGTTTCTGGCAGTGACTCTCGCCTAGTGCATAAAGCTCTAAAGGTCTTCGTCTTCTACTAACGTTATAGCCGCAGCTAGCTTAGGGCTTAGTTTCTGTCTTAGTAGGTGTAGCTGCTTATCTTTAGCCACTCTCGCTCTAATAGCGTATTTCCTGAACAGCCCGTAAAATTCTTCAAATGTTAGCCGATTCTAACTAATCTTGTCTAGTTGTTCGCAGGCCGTCTTCTTCCGGAAGGGGTCTCCGAAACGCTGATCTAGCGCTTTAATAGCTTTATCGGCGGTTACTTCCTCTAGGTCCGATACTAGTAAGAACGCTTCGCCTTCTAGTCGCGCCTCTAGATAGGCTAGTCTGTCTCCTTCGCTGCTTAATGCGTAGTTGCAGCTTATCTTATTCTTGATCTTCTTCTTAAACGCCTCCTACGCTTTAGGGTCTCTGCTACTAAAAGCAGGTAGGTCCGGCAGTAGCGTTATTGTAGTGCTACCTTAACTATAGGCCGCTAGTAAGGCGGTCTCTGCGTAGGCTTCTCGCTGCAGTAGCAGCGACTTCGCTGCTTCTATATTAGCTATTTGATGCTTTAGCACCTTTAGCTGCGCTAATCAATTCGCCGCCTGGTTTTCTAACATGTCGATAATAGTCTCTGCCGATTCCTTCTCGGCCCTTACCGCTTTAGTTTCTTCTCTTAGTTGTCTGTTCTCTTCTAGCGTTCTGTAGAACAGCGTCTTAATAAGGTCTATACTATCGTAGACCTTTCCTATCCTATTCTCGTCTACATAGTCTTCTAGTTCCTCGATCGTGCAGTCGTAGATCTTCTTGTATTCGCTTATTTGTTCCTTAATCTCTGCAGTCTCTTCTGCTATAAAACCGCTAATAATAATCTTATTATTAATAACACTGGAGCGCCTACTCGCTCTGTTAGTCTTTCTCTTTCCGCAGCAGCCTGTTACGCCGCTCTCTACCGCTGAGAAGCCTTCTATCTTCTTACAGTGCCTTTGGGGGTTGTTGTTTTGGTGTGTGTATGTAGGTGCGCATGCGTTATTCGGGTTTCCGGATAGTTTGACAGGCCCTTTTGCGTAGCGCGGGGTTAGTGTAGAGAGTGAGTTCGAGATATAATAATCCGGGCGCGCAGATATAATTTAATATAGCCTTTTTGATAACTATATCTCGAACTAAGAAGGGAAAGGAGTCTATATAGTAGTAGTAGTAGGCTTTCGTAGTAGTGGTGCCAAGGCCCGGCTTAGTCCGTTCCGGAACCTAAATCCTGGAAGGGGCCGAGCCGAAATCCAGGGTCCACCCTATCAATCTGTCCTACCTCTTTCTACTGCTGCAACAATAACAAAAGAGCAATGCTTTTAAGGTATGTAAGGGACCTAAGAATCTTGGTTCAGAAACTTAAGGTTGGGTATCTATATAAAGGAACTAATAGGCAGTTCCTTCGTCGTCTGCTGCCGTACGATTTGTACCTACGAAGCTAGGCCAGCAATTTCCCCTTTGTGTAGGGGTGCAAGGTTCACCCTCTGTATAGAGAATCGGGAGTTACCTCCTCTGTACAGTAGTGCAGGGTTTTTCCCCCTATTCTAAGGGGCAGTAGCTCCCCTTTGTGCAGGACTGTAGTGTTCTCCCTCTGTACAGGAGTAAGGTCCTGTTAGTGGTTCCGTACAGAGGGTAGGGTCGTGCTGGCGCCGCTAAGTTACAGTCCTTAGGGCGACAGTCAGCTTAGGTCGGGTCTAGGGCCTAGGCTAGGCGGCGCCCCCTAACAATACCCCCCCCCCCCTTCCCTTCTCGTAGTGCTTCTTCTGTACAGTAGCGTGCTTAAGTTACCTAGCTCCTGCTGTTCTTTTAGCAGGTCGCGGCTTCCTATTTTGTTTAGTCGTCTGAGTTATCGTCCCTCGTCGCTTCCCCTAGGTCGCAGTTGCCTCTTGCTATTTTACCTGTTTGTAGCAGCTGCTCTGCTTGCTATTCCCCCCTATAGCAGGCAGTTAGCCTAAGCCTTCTCTCTTCTCTTTCCTCCCCTTTTCTCTCCTCCCTATATACTGTCTACCGTCTAGCACTATCTACTACTGTCTACTAACTACTACTACTACTACTAGCTACCAACTACTACTAGCTACTAACTACTACTAACCGCTATGTCGTCTGCCCTGTCCGGTAGCCTCCTTATAGTTGCTGGCCCCGCCTCCTTCCCTCGTCTGGCTAGGGTCCCCCCCTACTTCTACCTCTAGCAGGAGGGCCCTTAACTTAACTAGCAGCTACGCTTCTAGTTCGTACGGATTTTCGTCTTCTGTACAGTCTAGGCTAACGTCTTAGGTACTACACTCGCGAGCAGCAGGATGCGGCCGGGCTCCCCTTCTACGCCTTCTAGTGTAACCCTACCTAGGTTATACCCAAGCAGGTAGCTATAGCCTAGCCGTCGTACGTTAACGCCCTCCTTATCGCTACCTAGGGCCAGCTTTGTGCCCCCTGCCCTAACTCCCCCTAGCCCTTACTTAGCCTATACTGCCTCCTAGGTTTCTGGGCTAGGGTGTGTACCTTGTGCAAGTGGAAGGATAGCTCCTCCTACTGCCCCTTCCGCCGTCTAGGGGAGGCACGTAGGGGTAGGGGGGTGCCTCTGCTTCCTGGGGCTGGCCCTAGTAGGGGTGGGGGCCCGGCCGGGCCTAAGGTAGTAGAGATCTTAGATAATAAGTCGGTTGCTCTGGTCCCCCTAGGTAGTAGCTAGTGAGCCACCCCCCCCCCCCCCCCCCTAAGATAGTGTAAGGAATTCCGGACGGTTTTTTTTTCTTATCTTATTTCTACTTCTCTCCTATTTGTCCCCTAGCTGTTCCTTTCTTCCAGCCCTTATCTCGTACAGTGTCGTACGATGTCGTGTTAGCAGGGCCCTATAGTGTCCTATATTGTAATATTCGATCCTTTAGCAACCTAGGTCTGCCTACAGCTACCCTGTCTTTAGGGTAGATCGTGCCTCCTTCCGCTGTACGGCGCAGTGTTACTGTAACTAGGCAGGGGGATAGTTCTCCTCCTATCTGTCTAGTGCAGTCGTGTCTTGTAGAGCCTCGTACAGTTCCTACGTAGGCTCTGCCTATCCTCTCTATTTTACTAAGTACTCTGCCTTCCCCCACTTCCTCTAACTCTTAAGGATCCCCTCTAATTTATACTCTTCCTAGCCCTTAGTTATAATTGCGGGTAGGCGCGCGTTGTCCGTCGTCTAGTGCAGTAGGGGGTCCGTGTTCGCCAGTCGTACAAGGTCTACGTAGAAGACTGGATAAATCCCTAGGGGGGTGTTTAGTTATATAGTATATGTCCCTACTAGCCGGATTACTGTAAACTTCCTGTTCCTCTAATCTAGCTTCTTGCTCGGCCGGTCTATACAGATGTTTCGCTAGCTTAGCTAGACCTTATCCCCTGCCTTGTACCTTAGTGCAGCCTGTCGTCCCTTGTTAGCCTGCTCTTCTGCGTTCTGTTAAGCTATAGCTAGGCTTGCCTTTGCCTATTAGTAGGCGTTTGTAATCGTCTATACGATAGCCTCTCCTTGCTAGATTAGGGATCGTACAGGGTGCAGGGTGTTACTACTTAGGGTTAGTAGGAGCAGGAAATAGTCGTATCTATAGGTCGTAAAGAAGGGGGACAGTCCTATAGTATTAGCCGTACAGCTGTTAATAGCTAGCTCCGCTATAGGGAGGAGTCGGTTCCAGTTCGTCTAGTTATAGTCGACGTACGCTTAGAGGTACGCTTCCAAAGTTGAATTGACCCTCTCCGTCGCCCCGTCTGTCTGCAGATGCTATACAGTTAACAGGCAACGTTCTACCTTTAGCAACTAGCAGATCCTTGCCTAGAGCTAGCTCGTAAACTGTGTCCTCTAGTCTAATACAATTGACCTAGGGAAACTGTGCTTGCTAAACGTCGTCTGTATAAAGGCCTAGGCAGTGTCCTTAGCTATAATAGAGTCTATTCCCTCTAGTATTACTCCCTTTGTTAACTTGTCTGTAACTACTATAATGTTTCGCCGTCCGTCGCTCTTCGGGAGGTCTGTAATAAAGTCTACTGTTAGATCTTGCTAGGGCCGGTCCGGTATCGGTAGGGGCTTTAGCAGCCTATGCTTTAGCTCGCGCTAGGGCTTCGTTTATCTGCATACGTCGCAGTTCTGTACGAACCTGCGAATGTCCTTTGCTATCGCTAGCTAGTAGTAGTCCCGGGCAATAATGCTGTACATCTCCTCGCGCCCTAGGTGCCTAGTAGCTATAGAGTTATGCGCCTGTTGTATTAAGCTCGTACAGAGCTTCTCGTCTGCCGGGACCTATATCCGATTTCTGAACTTTAGGTTGTTCTCCTCGTCTACTAAACACTCGGCTGTCGACACCTTAAGATCGAGCTCGGCTAGGAGCTTCCGTTGCCCTCCCTAGATCGCTGTACAGGCCCCTCGGTATACCTCGTCCTTTTCCACTGCCTCTTCCTATGCTTGCAGTTAGGGTTCCTATAGGTGTGTCGCCGCTAGGCAGATAGTCTCCCTGCCTAGCTCCCCCTTAAACATCTGGAATGTTTATAACTTTAGCTAGTCGTCCTTGTACGTCGTTGGCATATCCTGGTCCTGTCTAGACAGTGTATTAGCCCTGCTATTGTCCTTACCCTTGCGGTACTAGAGTCTTATATTAAACCGGCTTAGGTACATTGCCTATCGTACGTGCCTCTCGGACAGCTTCTAGGGTTAAGTGAAGTACTCTAGGTTCTTATAGTCTGTTAGGGCAAGGAACTCGGGCACTAAGCAGAGTTCTCTATCCTAGGCTTCGCAACACTGTACGACTGCTAGCAACTCTTTGTCGTAGATAGGGTAGTTGCACTTAGCTAGGGAGTTCTTCTTAGAGAAATACGCGTATAGGTATAGGAGTCTGTCCGAGCCTACCTTTAACAGGATACCCCCAATATAGTACCCTAAGGAGTCAGTTTCCAGTATTGTCGTATGCTCCGGGTCGAAGGCGGCGAGCGTTGGTCCTGTAGTAAAGAGCTCCTTTAGCTTGTCGAAGCTCCTATCGCATTCGTTCGTCTATTTAAACTGCTTGTCCTTATGCGTTAGCTTAACTAGGGGGCGTACGATCTCCGAGTAGCTCTGTATAAACTGGCAGTAGAAGTTGGCAAACCCAAGAAATTCCCGTACGCCCTTAACGTTCGTAGGTGGCTTCTATTGCTTAATAGCCTTAATCTTCTTCCTATCTATACTAATGCCTTTCCCTGCCTCGATAATAAAACCTAGGTATTTCGTACATTAGACACCGAATTCGCATTTGTCGATGTCGAGGTATAAGCTAGCCTGCTGCAGTCGGTCTAGCACCTTCTTAACATCTCGTACGTAATCTGCGTAGGTGCCGTCTGTAAAAACCAGGGTGTTATTAAGGTATACCGAGCAGATGTCGTCTAGTAACCCTTGTAGAGACTTGTTAATGTACCTTTAGAAGGTTGCCGGTGCATTAGTAAGGCCGAAGGGAGTAACAAGCTACTTAAAAAGACCGTATCTCGTACAGAAGGCAGTTATCTATTTACAGCCTTCCTTAATCCGTATCTTGTAGAAGGCCGAGACTACGTTAAGCTTAGTAAACTACTTCGCCTTGCTTATCCGTCCGAGGGTCTCCTTAATAAGGAGTAGGGAGTACCGGTCCTTCTTAGTAATTGCGTTGATGCCTCTGTAGTCTACGCAGAAACGCAATCCGGCCTTCCCCTCCTTATAGACAAACAGTACTAGAGCTCCCGCGGACGACGTACTAGCCTAAATAAACCCTTTGGCAAGCAGGTCGTCCAGCGTCTTGCACAGTACTAAGAGTTCTCTAGAGGACATTCCGTACAGCAGTCCGTACAGTACCTCCGGCAGGCCCCTATCTGGACAGGGTTCTAGCTGGATGTTATAGTTAATCCCTTCCCCTTAGTGTAGCGGCAGCTTCGAGGCTAACTTCGGCTTAAAGAGGTCCAGGTACCTAATATACTCTCTTAGGAGCTTCGTATAAGGGTTCGTCGCTTCCTTAGGTGCTAATGCCTTCTCGATGTCCGCCGTTGCTGTGTTAATTTTGGCCTTAGCATTGCTACCTTGTAGGGACCTCCCCTAGTCCCGGATCCTCCGCTTCGTTACTGCTAGGTACAGCCGTCCTCGTCCGACGTCTAGCTTGCCCCTCTAGCACTCTAACTAAGGCTTCCCTAGTATTAGGTTATACCCTAACTTGTCCTATACGACATAGAGGTATAAGTCTTGCTCGTAGTGTCCCTGTACCTCCATTGTTACTTTTACTATATAGGTAATGTCCGGTCCTCGCCCGGTAATGCCCAGCATGCGTACAGGTACTGTAGGGGTCGTCTTAATCTGATGTCTCTGTACGAAGTCTTCGCTAATTACCCTATACACTAAACATCCTGTGTTAATCAATGTCCGCGCCGTTGCGGACCCGTTTAACGTTAGCCGTACGATAAACGGCGTCGTCGTTATGTAACTGCTCTTAAAAGATGGCCAAGTAATGCTTTGATTTGGCAGTCTATCTCGTACCTGCCTCTAGCAGAGTCCTCGCTTAGAGGCTACTCTTTTCCCGACTCGTCGTCGTCTAAGTAGGACACCTGATCTTCTCGTTAAGGCGCTGCGGTTGCTACTCTCGCAGCAGTCGGCCGTCCCCTAGGTCTTTCTGCTAGCAGAAGCCCGCAATTCCGTACAGTATAGCCTATCTTGCTACACCGGTAGCAGCTCCCTTCTGCTCGTCTCTTGTTAAGGGTAGCCGCGTCTACCTATTGCGCCTTTTTGGTAGTGGCCCTTAGCCGTACAGTAGTTGCTGCTGCTACCCTCGTCGTCGTTAGTTCCTAGTCTATAGCATCCGCCTGCTGCTAGGGGGGTTGTCTTATCTCCTAAGCGCAGCCTATCCGTCCTAGCCTGCGCTGCTGGTCGTCGACTATCCTAAGGAGGTCGCAGAATTCCTCGTATATAGCTAGTCGCATTACACCTACTAGCCCTGTTATAATCTCCTTAGAGAGGCCTACCTCTAAAGAGGTAATCTTTATCCTGTCCTCCTATTAGAGACCCCCTGCTTCTGCCAAAGTCTGGTCAAATTCTGCGAGGAATTCTCGTACAGTCTTGCATCCTTGTTTTATTATATTGACCTGTAGGAGTGCTCGGCTCTCGCAGTCCGGGTCCTTATAGCTCTTGTCTAGAGCTGCCTAGAGCATCGTCGTCGTAGCTATTGCTAGGTTGGCAATAGCCGTCTTGTAGTACAGCAGAATTCGTGCTGCCGCCCTGCCCTTTAACCTCCTAAAGAGGTAGACTACCTTGTCTAGCTCGGTCGGGTATGCTCCTAAGTCGACTAGGAGCTTAGAGCGTATCTAAGCTGCCTAGGAGGGGTACTCGGCCAGAGCCTTACTATCGTACGTAGAGACGTCGGGGAGTTTGCTCTTAGGGGTCGGAGTGTAGGTTATTGTGTTCGTCGTCGTAGGGGTCGGATCGCGATCGGACGCCCTAAGCTGTCGTAGCTCCTGTTCCTGCTGGGAAATCATCGCAGCCTAGTAGCTTACTTGTTGTTCGAGCTGCCTCTTGCTTTCTAGCAGCTCCTCGTATACGCAGTGTATATGTCCCTCTATAGCTATAGGTTCTATAGGGATGTCGCCGTCTATCTTTGTTCTATTACCGCAGTTACCGACAGTAAGATCAGTTCCTAATGTAAGGGACCCAAGAATCTTAGTTTAGAAACTTAAGGTTGGGTATCTATATAAAGGAACTAATAGGCAGTTCCTTCGTCGTCTGCTGCCGTACGATTTGTACCTACAAAGCCAGGCTAGCAATTTCCCCTTTGTGTAGGGGTGCAAGGTTCACCCTCTGTATAGAGAATCGGGAGTTACCTCCTCTGTACAGTAATGCAGGGTTTTTCCCCCTATTCCGAGGGGCGGTAGCTCCCCTTTGTGCAGGACCGTAGTGTTCTCCCTCTATACAGGAGTAAGGTCCTGTCGGTGGTTCCGTACAGAGGGTAGGGTCGTGCTAGCGCTGCTAAGTTACAGTCCTTAGGGCGACAGTCGGCTTAGGTTAGGTCCAGGGCCTGGGCCGGGCGGCGCCCCCTAACAAGGTAGAAGAAAAGAAGAGGTAACGTTAATTTTTAAAGGATTTTCTAAAAAAAAAAAGAGCCCTAAACTAGACGAAAGAAGAAGATAAGGAAGCAGAAGAAAAAGAAGAAAGGAAAGATAAATCAAAAAAAAAAGAAGAAGAGGCAGAAGAGATAAGTAAGCAGTTAAGGGCGACTGCTAATAAGAGAGGGGGGTAGTGTTATAGCAGCAGAAAGGGGTAGGACTAACTAATAGGGTAGACCCTTAGAATTTCGGCTTAGCCCTTCTAGACCGAGCTAGGCCTTAGTGTACCTACCCCTAAAGCCCTTACCTAGCTCTATATAGATTCCTTTCCCTCCTTAGTTTAAGATATAGTTATTAAAACAGCTATATTAAATTATATCTACGCACTCGGATTAGGTATATACGAATAAAATAGTCTGTTAAAGACCTGAAAAATAAGTGTCGTTGCCCTAGGACCTGCTAGGTGCGTCTCGTCGTCGTCGTCGCTGCTCTCGTCCTCGTCGCTCCTACATTATCGCTCTCGTTGCTCTTGTCGCTCTCGTTGCTCTTGTTGCTCTTGTCGCTCTTGTCGCTCTTGTCGCTCTCGTTGCTCTCGTTGCTCTTGTTGCTCTCGTCGCTCTCGTCGCTTAAATCTCTTTAAACTCTCTCTCTCCAAAATTGCGATCTGCTCGTAGGGGCACTTCTCTTCCCTAAAACTCTTCTTCCTCTTCTTCTTTTTCTTCTTCTCGATAGGGGCACTTGTCTTCCTAAAAACCCTTTTATAGGGACACTCTCTCTCCTTAAAACTCTCTCTCTTTAAAACTCTCTCTCTTTAAAACTCTCTCTCTTTAAAACTCTCTCTCTTTAAAACTCTCTCTCTTTAAAACCCTTTCTCTTTAAAACTCTCTCTCTCTTCTTGATTAGGGTGGGGGGGAGAGGGGGGGTAGAGTAGTATATATACGCACAATTAAGTAACTAGATATAATTCGACAGCCTCCTTTGTATATATATAGTATACACTCTAGGTTGTCGGTTATATGTACGTTATTTGACTACCTAGATATAATTTAATAGGCTCTTTCGTATAGTGCAGGTGTTGTTAGAGTAGGCCTTAGATATAATAATCTAAGCACGTAGATATAGTTTAATACAGCTTCTTTAATAACTATATCTAAGGCTAGAGATAGAAGAATCTACGTACAAGCAGCAGTAGAAGTATTTGAGTATACGCCAAGCCTGGTCCTGCCAAGCCTGCTACCTTCCAGCACCTTCTAGCCTTCTACCTCCCTATCCGTAATAGTCTAGGTTGTTAGGTAATAGCCTCTAGTAGTGTAGAAGGAGGAGTATTCCAGTTAAGAATTGATCAAATCTTTGCTAGATCTATATAGATACCTTTGTCCAAAATAATTAGTGTAAGGAATTGGACTTCTTGTTTATAGAATTCGCACTTGTTAATGTCTAGAAATAAGCCTGCTTCTTCTAGCTTAGCTAGTACCTTGCGAACGTATTCCTAGTGTTTTTATAGTGTTTTGCTATATACTAAGATATCGTTAATCTATACAGTAACAAATTATTCTAAGTATTCCCTTAGGGTATCGTTTATATATTCCTAGAAAGTGCTAGGTACATTGCATATTCTAAAGGGCATAGCGAAGGATTCAAACAAGCTGTATCTAGTTCTAAATACAGTTATCTATTCTTGTCCTTTAACTTTATTTAATACTACAATTACATTAAGCTTAGTAAACCTTTTTGCCTTCGAAAGATATTATAAAGTTTCCTATATTAGAGGTATTAGGTAGCGATTTTTCTTAGAGATATCGTTAAAGTTGCTGTAGTTAATATACAAGCGTAGCCCTCTACTAGGTTTCTTAACAAACATAATAGTACTAGCTACAGGAGAGTGACTGGATCTAGAGAAGCCTTTCTTAAGGTTCTACTATAGAAACTTTTGTAGGACTTAGAGTTCTCTGTAAGACATTTAGTAAAGGGGACTAAAGGAGGGTATCTTGCCTTCTTCTAGTTTAATCTTGTAGTCGTAGGGGCAGTAGAGAGTTAGCTTATTAGCTTCTTTTACTAACTATACACTAAGGAAGTCGTAGTATTCTTAAGTACCTTTGTCTTTAGAGTTATAGCTTCTTATTCTTAATAAACTTAGTAAGAGCCTTCTAAATGTCTTCTATTTACGCAGCAAAGATTTAAGCTCCTTTCTCCTCTATAGCTATATAGAAAGCAGCTGTAGATATTTAGAAGATTAAATTATTTTTGGTATATATAGGAGTAAGCTAAATAGAAGGGCGGCAATAGTTTAAGCAATATTCTAAGTTTAGGTAAAGGGTTTTAGTGTTCTAGTTAATCTATAGATTGTAGAGCTTTAACTAAGGCAGTCTAAAGATAAGCTTCTAGTTTAGCAGAGGGGTAACAAAGTAAGAGAGGTATCCCTAGTAGTTGTTTCTAAGGTTGTGCTTAATATAGGCAATCTAAGTTACGCCTCCTAAGGAGGCCTTCCTACTGTTAAACATTCTTAAAGGTCTAGGATACTTTAAGGTCTAAGTAGGAATCCCTAAAGAGCTAGCAAGTTCAAGGTCGATAAAATTCTTGCTAGTTTAACTAGAGTTAATTATTATAAGCACTAAATATATTATGTTCTTCTTAGTATAGAGTTCTGCTATAACTTCTAAGGGAGGACAAGTTAGCTTATCCTCTGTCTTAGTATAGAATTCTATAGTAGAAGAAGATATTGCATAATATAGATCTAACTGCATACCTATTAGGCGTCTTGTTAACAGGTTAGGCGTTTTCCTAGTCCTTATTGTTGTCTTTTAGTATAGGAGCTGCTATAGAGAAACTAAGAGGTATATCTATCTTAGTACGTCTTATAGCTAGTAATAGACAGTTAATAGCAATGTAGTTTAGTTTACTATAGTATATACAGAGGCGGAGGCGGCGGCAGTGCTCCTTCTCGTCTTGCGTTAGGCCGCCGTCTTGGAGCTTAGCTAAGCTTAGGTCTATAGGGTCTTCTTAGGAAACAACTAGTCGAGGGGGGAAGCGTAGTGTTAGTGTAAAAGTTCCTACATTTAGGATAACGTTTTTAGGAGTAGAAATAGAGCGCTAGCTGTTGTAGTTGTTGCTTCTAGCCTTAATAATGTCTACAAACAGATTTATACAGCTAGTAAGGCGTTAGTAGAGGGTAACAAGTTCCTAGAAGGATAGGGATTTGTATTCCTAGTCCTTAAGTTTTATTAGGAGTTCTATGCTTAAACCAGCAAAAAAAGTCAACTTCTGTGCCTCTATATCGTTTTTACAGTATCCAATATTATATAAGAACTGTATATAGTAGTCTGCAAATAGCTTGTTAGTCTGCTTAAGTGTTCTAATAAATTGTTAAGCTATAGACTTACAGTATAGGTTTCAAAAAGCTAAGTTAAGAGAGGTAAGTAAGGTCTTTATATCTAGACAAGTAACTTGGAGTGTCTGTAGGTTGAACTAGTAGGAGACTGACTGTAAGGCTTTGCCTACTAGGAGGGAGAATACGTAGGAGACCTACTAATTTTTATTAGGGAAACAGTCTGCGTTAGCTAAGAGTTTAATAGGCAGTTATAGACAGAATTTATTAAGCTTTTCCTAGTCTCTATAGAACGTTTCTGGATTAGCTACCTTCTTGCTAGTAGTTTCTCTAGTTGTGCTCTGCATTATTAAGTTTAAGACTTCTTATAGTTGTCCTTAAATTTAGTGCCTTCTTAAGTATAAGAGTAACTACCTTTTGTTCTATCTCTTATAGCTAGTCCTTGCCTTTAGACAGCATCGCCTCTAGACTACTAATATAGTTGCTAAGATCTTTTATTTGCTCTTTTCCTCTCTAAACAATGTTTGTTACTATAAAAAAGAATTATAGGGCAAGGTTAGGGTTACTGTTTATAAAGTTAGTAACTTCTTCTGTAGATAGATTAAGTTTTAAGTATTCCTTAAAACGAATCTCTTCTAGTAGTATATAAAAGACTATATTAAGTAATAGTCTTAGGTTTGTTTATAGCTTATAATATTAAGAGAGAGGCTACTATATATATACAGGTTGCTTAGAAAACTAAGCTTAAGAGAAGGAGCTAAAGGAACTAAAGTCTAAAGTATTAGTTTTAGGAGTTAGAGTTAGCAGGGTGTTCTAGGTTAAATATACAAGACAAGCTATAAAGAAGAAGAACAGAAGAATTAGACAGCGGCGGCTGCTTCTTATATCCTTTTTTTCCTAGCTAGTTGTTTGCCCTTTTGCTGCTAGCTTTCCTAAGAAGTTTCTTAATAAACTTTCTTTCTTTGTTCTATAAACAAAGTTACCTCCTAACCCTTCTTTTTGTAAAGGTTCTAAAACTAAATCAAAAGTATCTAAAGAGCGGATCGAGTCGCTTCTAACGCACTTAGAAGTATCTTAGTTAGGCCAGTAAATCTTAAGCTATAGACTGTTAAAGGTAGTAGAGTTATATAGGGTCGTAGGGCTGTTAGGAGTTTTCTACTATCTATTAGCTACAGTTCTAGTGCCTTTTACGTCCTACTTGTTCGTCTTTGTAGAACTAATTATAGTGCTTCTAATACTGCAAGAATTGTCTGAATTGGACCTTTAGTTGTTAAGACATAGCCTAAAAAATATAGTAGTTCTTAGTAGGTCCTTAATGCTGTTGTTTATCCTCTTCTACCTATTGACTGTAACACCTGGATAACTAGAGTCTACCTAATAGACAGAGGAGAAGACTAAGCAGTTTGTAATAAAAGTATCTCAAAGGCCTATAACCTAAACAAAGACCTAAATATTTACTTAAAGGAAGGCAGCTAATCGATTGCTACCTCTTTTAAATTATGTCTTAGGCCTACTCTCTTGTAGGATAATAATTTAGAAAGCGGTCTAGACAATAAACTAATAATACTAAAGGATCTGAAACTAAAGGCTCTATAAACTCTAATAACGAATTAGAAGATAGTAAATTTGGCAAAGAAGCAAACTATCCTAGAGAACTGCTCCTAATAATCCGAGAAGCTTACGAATTAGACAAACAAGCTTAAGGACTAATCTAAGCCTTTAAAATAGGTTCCCGTACCTCCCCTTTTTTTTCTCTCTTAAAATTTAAACTTAAAGATAGACTAGTTTACTTCTGCTTTCGACTTTTTGTTCCTAAAGGTACAAAGAATTTAACACGACATAATATCCTTAGAACAGTTTACAACTTAGTAGTAAGAGGCTATATAGGACG
>JACWNB010000060.1:130003-140557 GCA_016165855.1 Pseudocercospora ulei | reverse complement strand
ACAAGAAGAAGAGAAAGATTAGGGAGGCGACAGTAGGTTCTTATATCCCTCTGCCCTAGCTAGTTGTTTGCTAAGTGTTTGCTAGTAACTTTCCTATTAAACTCTGTTTCTTTGTTCTATAAACAAATTTATTTCCTAGACCTGCTTTTTCCAAAGCTTCTAGAACTAAGCTAGGAGTATTTGCATTGCGAGATAATTTATCTTTTATTCTCTTAGAGTCTTCTTTTATCTAGTAGTTGTTAGCCTATAGTCTGTAAATCTTAATAGTTCTAGTTAGGTCCTAGATACTGTTGTTTTCCGTTTTATATCTGTTAACTGTGTTTTCCATTTTATATCTGTTAACTGTAATAGTAGCCCCCCTTAATATAGCAGAGTTCCTACGAAGCCTTAGTAGTTCGAGATACTAGGAGTAAGTCTGCTTATTCCTAAGAGCAGGCCTAATGTTACAGCTAATATTCTATTAGTAAGCAGAATCTCGTTCTTTTTAGCTATGCCGGGTTTCTAGGTAGTAGTCTCTAGAGTCTAAGAGGTTTGAATAGTAGAAAGCTCTTATCTTGTCTTTGTTAAAGATAATGTTTCTAAGGGGTTCCTAAGTAGTGTCCTAATCTTCGTAGCTTTGCTATTAAATTTTGTACTTTGTCTATCTATTAATCACTTAATAGTCTATAATTCTGTATATATAGTATTCTCCTTCTTCGTCTTCGTTATCGTCTTCTATAGGGAGAATGCAGGTTCGTTCTTAGTCTTGTAATCGGATTAGGAAGGGATCTCCTTCTTTAGGTCTTAGTTGAACAGGATAGAAGACGTTGTAGATTTCCTAGTCTTCTAGCAGTTAGAGGCAGTATATAAGGGCTTAAGAATCTTAGTTTAGAAACTTAAGGTTAGGTATCTATATAAAGGAACTAATAGGCAGTTTCTTCGTTGTCTGCTACTATACAATTTGTACCTACAAAGCTAAGCTAGCAATTTCCCTCTATATAGGGGTGCAAGGTTTACACTCTGTATAGAGAATTGGGAGTTCTCTCTCTATATAGTAGTATAGAGTTTTCTCCCTGTTTAGAGGGGCGGCAATTCCCCTCTATATAGGACTATAGGGTTCTCCCTCTATATAGGAGTAGGGTCCTGTCGGTAATTCTGTACAGAGGGTAGGGTCGTGCTAGCGCTGCTGAGTCGCAGTCCTTAGGGCGACAGCTAGCTTAGGTCGGGTCTAGGACCTAGGCTAGGCAGCTCCTCCTAACAATACCCCTCCCCTCTCTTCTCGTAGTGCTCCTTTCGTATAGTAGCATATTGTATACCCTTAGCTCTTAGTGTTCCTTTAGCAGGTTGCGACTTCCTATTTTCGTCTAGTTATCTATATAGTTAGTGCTCGTCGCCTACTGGGTCGTAGTTGCCTCCTTGCCTCTTATATAGCTATAGCAGCTGCTCTAGTTGCTATTGCCTCCTATAGCAGGTAGCTACTCTCTAAATTCCAAGCCTCTCCCTTCTCTTTCCCTTCCCCCCTTTCCTTCTATTTACCTCCTGCCTCTCCCCTTCTACGCCGTTTACTGTCTACTACTGTCTACTGTCTACTGTCTACTATCTACTATCTACTATCTAACGTCTACTCCGGCCCTACTACTAGCTACTACTAGTTACTACTACTACTAGCTACTACTAGTTACTACTAGTTACTAACACCTACTAGCTACTATTATGCCGCCCGCCCCGTCCGGCTGTGCTTGCTGTAGCTTCCTTGTAGTCGCTAGTTCCTCCTCCTCTGCTCGTCTAGCTAGGGTCCTCTCCTATTTCTGCCTCTAGTAGTAGAACACTTAATTCGACTAACAGCTTCGCTTCTAGTTCGTACAGGTTCCCGTCCTCTGTATAGTCTTAGCTAATGTCTTAGGTACTATACCTACGAGCAGTAGGACGCGGCCGAGCTGCCCTACTACGCCTTCTAGTGTAACCCTATAGTAGGCAGCTACTCCCTAAATTCCAAGCCTCTCCCTTCTCTTTCCTTTCCCTCTTTTCCTTCTATTTACCTCCTGCCTCTCCCCTTCTACGCTGTTTACTGTCTACTACTGTCTACTGTCTACCGTCTACTGTCTACTATCTACTATCTAACGTTTACTCCGGCCCTACTACTAGCTACTACTAGTTACTACTAGTTACTAATACCTACTAGCTACTATTATGCTGCCTACCCTGTCCGGCTATACTCGCTATAGCTCCCTTGTAGTCGCTGGTTCCTCCTCCTCTACTTGTCTAGCTAGGGTCCCCTCCTATTTCTGCCTCTAGTAGTAGAATTCTTAATTCGACTAATAGCTTCGCTTCTAGTTTGTATAGATTCCTGTCCTCTGTATAGTCTTAGCTAATGTCTTAGGTGCTATACCTACAAGCAGTAGGGCGCGGCCGAGCTGCCCTACTACGCCTTCTAGTGTAACCCTGCCTAGGTTATACCTTAGTAGGTAGCTATAGCCTGCGCGTCGTACGTTAACGCTATCCTTATTGCTACCTAGGACTAGCCCTACGCCCCCTGCCCTAACTCCTCCTAGCCCTTACTTGGCCTATATTGCCTTCCTAGCTTCTAGGCTAGGGTGTATACCTCGTACAAATAGAAGGATAGCTCCCTCTACTGCCCCTACTACTGTCTAGAAGAGGCGTATAGGGGTAGGGGAGTGCCTCTGCTTCCTAGGGCTAGTCTAGGTAGGGGTGGGGGTCCTGCTAGGCAGGAGGTAATTGAAATCTTAGATAGGGAGTCGGCTGCTCTAGTTCCCTAGGATAGTAGCTAGTAAGCTACTTCCCCCCCCTAGGTAGTGTAAGGAATTTTCGGACAGTTCTACTCTTAACTCCTCTTACTTCTACTTTCCTTCCTACCTGTTTCTAGCTGTTCCCTTCCTCCAGCCCTTCTTCTGTATAGTGTTGTATAGTGTAGTGTAAGTAGAATCCTATAGTGTCCTACGTTATAATTCTTAATCCTTTAATAATCTAAGTTGCTAGCAGCTACCCTATCCTTAGGGTAGATTATGCCCCTTTTTGCCTTATAGTGTAGTATTACTATAACTAGGTAGGGAGATAGTTCTCCTCCTACCTGTCTAGCGCAGTTGTGTCTTGTAGGGCCTTGTATAGTTCCTACGTAGGCTCTGCCTATCCTCTCTATTTTACTAGGTACTCCACCTTCTCCTACTTCCTTTAGCTCTTAAGGATTCCTTCTACCTCGTACTCTTCCTAGCCTTTGGTTATAATTACTAGTAGGCGCGCGTCGTCTATTGTCTAGTGCAGTAGGAGGTCCGTGTTCGCTAGCTGTACAAAGTCTACGTAGAAGACTAGATAAATCCCTAGGGGAGTGTTTAGTCGTATAGTGTATGTCCCTATTAGTTAGACTACTATAAACTTCCTGTTCTTCTAATCTAGCTTCTTGCTCGGCCGGTCTGTACAGATGTTTCGCTGGTTTAGCTAGACCTTATCCTCTGCCTTGTACCTTAGTGCAGCCTGCTGTCCCTTGTTAGCCTGCTCTTCTGTATTCTGTTAAGTTATAGCTAGGCTCGCCTTTGCCTATTAGTAGGCGTTCGTAATCGTCTATACGATAGCCTCTCCCTGCTAAATTAGGGATCGTACAGGGCGCAGGGTGTTACTACCTAGCGTCGGTAGGAGTAGGGAATAGTCGTATCTTTAGGCTATAAAGAAGGGGGACAATCCTGTAGTATTAGCTATATAGCTGTTAATAGCTAGCTCTGCTATAGGGAGAAGTCGGTTCTAGTTCGTCTAGTTATAGTCGACGTACACTTAGAGGTACACTTCTAACGTCGAATTAACCCTCTCTGTCGCCCTGTTCGTCTATAGGTACTATATATTTAATAGGCAGCGTTCTACCTTTAGCAACTAGCAGACCCTTGCCTAGAGCTAGCTCGTAGACTGTATACCCTAGTCTGACACAATTGACTAAGGGAAACTATACTTGCTAAACGTTGTCTGTATAAATGTCTAGACAGTGTCCTTAGCCGTAATAGAGTCTATTCCCTCTAGTATTACCTCCTTTATTAGCTTGTCTATAACTACTATAATGTTCCGCCGTCCGTCGCTCTTAGGGAGGTCTGTAATAAAGTCTATAGTTAGGTCTTGCTAGGGCCGGTCTGGGATCGGTAGAGGCTTTAGTAGCCTATGCTTTAGTTTACGCTAGGGCTTTGTCCTCCTATATATGTTGCAGTTCTGTACGAACCTATAGATGTCTTTTGCTATCGCTAGCTAGTAGTAGTCCCTAGCGACAATGCTGTACGTCTCCTTACGCCCTAGGTACCTAGTAGCTATAGAATTATGCGCCTGTTGTATTAAGCTTGTACAGAGCTTCTTGTCTGCTAGAACCTAAATCCAATTCCTAAACTTTAGGTTGTTCTCCTCGTCTACTAAGCACTCTGCTGCCGATACCTTAAGATAGAGCTCTGCTAGGAGCTTCTGCTGCCCTCCTTAGATCGCTATATAGGCCCCTTAGTATACCTCGTCCTTGTCTACTGCCTCTTCCTATACTTGTAGTTAGGGCCCCTATAGGTATATTGCTGCTAGGCAGATAGTCTCCTCGCCTAGCTCCTCCTTAAACATCTGGAATGTTCGTAACTTTAACTAGTCGTCCTTGTACGTCGTTGGTATGTCCTAGTCCTGTCTAGATAATGTATTAGCCTAGCTGTTGTCCTTACCCTTGCGATACTAGAGCCTTATATTAAACCGGCTTAGGTATATTGCCTATCGTACGTGCCTCTTAGACAGCTTCTAGGGCTGCGTAAAGTACTCTAGATTCTTATAGTTAGTTAGGGCAAGGAACTCGGGTACTAAGCAGAGTTCTCTATCCTATACTTCGTAACACTTTACGACTGCTAGCAATTCCTTGTCGTAGATAGGGTAGTTGCACTTAGCTAGAGAATTCTTCTTAAAGAAATACGCGTATAGGTATAGGAGTCTGTCCGAGCCTACCTGTAACAGGATACCTCTAATACAATACCCTAAGGAGTCAGTTTCTAGTATCGTTATACGTTCTAGATCGAAGGCAGCAAGCGTTAGTCCTGTAGTAAAAAGCTCCTTTAGCTTGTTAAAGCTCCTATCGTACTCGTCCGTCTACTTGAACTGTTTGTCCTTGTGTATTAGCTTAACTAGGGGGCGCACGATATCCGAGTAGTTCTATATAAACTGGCCGTAGAAGTTAGCAAACCTAAGAAATTCTTGTATGTAATCTGTATAGGTGCCGTCTGTGAAAACTAGGGTGTTGTCGAGGTATACTAAACAGATATCGTCTAGTAACCCTTGCAAGGACTTCTTAATGTACCTTTGGAAGGTTGCTAGTACGTTGGCAAGGCTAAAGGGGGTAACAAGCTACTTGAAAAGACTATATCTTATATAGAAGGCAGTTATCTATTTATAGCCTTCCTTAATCCGTATCTTGTAGAAGGCTAAGACTACGTTAAGCTTAGTAAACTACTTTGCCTTGCTAATCCGTCTAAGAGTCTCCTTAATAAGGAGTAGGGAGTACTAGTCCTTCTTAGTAATCGCATTAATGCCTCTGTAGTCTATATAGAAACGCAAGCCGGCCTTCCCCTCCTTGTAGACAAACAGTACTAGGGCTCCTGCGGATAAGGTACTTGCCTAAATAAAACCCTTAGCAAGCAGGTCGTCTAGTGTCTTATAGAGTACTAGGAGTTCTCTAGAGGACATTCTATATAGCAGTCTGTATAGCACCTTAGGCAGACTCCTATCTAGACAGGGCTCTAGCTAGATGTCGTAGTTAATCCCTTCTCCTTAGTATAGCAGCAGTTTCGAGGCCGACTTTGGCTCGAAGAGGTCTAGGTATCCTGCGTATTCCTTTGGAAGCTTTGTATAGGGGTCTGTTACTTCCTTAGGTGCTAATGCCTTCTTAATGTCTGCTGTCGCTATGTTGATTTCGGCCTTAGTATTGTTATCCTATAGAGCCTTCCCTTAGTCTTAGGGCCTCTGCTTTGTCGCCTTATTGATTTCGGCCTCGGTATTGCCGCCCTGCTAGACCCTCCCTTCGTCTCGGAGCCTCTGCTTCGTTACTGCCAGGTACAGCTATCCTTGTCCAACGTTTAGCTTGCCCCTCTAGCACTCTATCTATAGCTTCCCTAGTATTAGGTTATATCCCAACTTGTCCTGTATAATATAGAGGTATAAGTCCTGCTTATAGTGTCCCTGTATCTCTATCGTTACTTTTACTATATAGGTAATGTCTAGTCCTCGCCTCGTAATGCCTAATATATATACAGGTATAGTAGGGGTCGTCTTAATGCAGTATCTCTATACAAAGTCTTCGCTAATTACTCTGTATACTAAACATCCTATGTTAATTAATGTCCGCGCTGTTGCGGACCTGTTTACTGTTAGCTGTATAATAAACAGCATAGTCGGTATATAGTTGCTCTTAAAAGATAGCTAAGTAGTGCTTTGATTTAGCAATCTATCTTATATACGCCTCTAGTAGAGCCTTCGCTTAGAGGCTACTCTTTTCCCGACTGATTGTCGTCTAAGTAGGACTCCTAATCCTCTTGTTAGGGCGCTGCAGTTGCTACCCTTACAGTAGTCGGCCGTCCCCTAGGTCTCTCTGCTAGCAAAAGTCTGCAATTTTGTGCAGTGTAGCCTATCTTGCTATATCTATAGCAGCTCCCTTCTGCTCGCCTCTTGTTAAGGATAGCTATATCTACCTATTGTACTCTTTTAGTAGTGGCCCTTAGCCGTATAGTAACGGCTGCTGCTACCCTCGTCGTCGTCAGTTCCTAGTCTATAGCGTCCGTCTACTGCTAGAGGGGTTGTCGTATCTCGTAAGCGCGGCTTATCTGTCCGAGCCTGCGCTACTAGTCGTCGACTATTCTAAGGAGATTGCAGAATTCCTTATATATAGCTAGTTGTTTTACGCCTACTAGTCCTGTTAGAATCTCCTTAGAGAGGCCTACCTCTAAAGAGGTAATTTTTATCCTGTCCTTCTATTAGAGACCTCCTGCCTTTGCTAGAGTCTAGTCGTATTCTGCGAGGAACTCTTGTATAGCCTTACGTCCTTGCTTTATTATGTTAACCTATAGGAGTGCTCGGCTCTTGCAGTCTAGGTCTTTGTAGCTCTTATTAAGAGCTGTCTAGAGCATCGTCGTTGTAGCTATTGCTAGGTTGGCAATAGCTGTCTCGTAGTACGGCAGAATCCGTGCTGCTGCCCTGCCCTTTAACCTCCTAAAGAGGTAAACTGCCTTGTCTAGCTTAGTCGGGTATGCTCCTAAGTCGACTAGAAGCTTAGAGCGTATCTAGCTAGCCTAGGAGGGGTACTCGGCCGGAGCCTTACTATCGTATGTAGTAACGTTAGGGAGCTTGCTCTTAGGGGTCGGGGTGTAGGCTATTGTGTTCGTCGTCGTCGTAGGGGTCGGATCGCGATCGGACGCCCTAAGCTGTAGTAGCTCCTGTTCCTGTTAGAAAATTATCGCAGCCTAGTAGCTTACTTGCTGCTCGAGCTGCCTCTTGTGTTCTAGCAGCTCCTTGTACGCACAGTATATATGCCCCTATATAGCTGTAGGTTCTATAGGAATGTCGCTGTCTATCTTCGTTATATTACTATAGTTACTAATAGTAAGATTAGTTCCTAATGTAAGGGCTTAAGAATCTTAGTTTAGAAACTTAAGGTTAGGTATCTATATAAAGGAACTAATAGGCAGTTCCTTCGTTGTCCGCTGCTATATAATTTGTACCTACGAAGCTAAGCTAGCAATTTCCCTCTATATAGGGGTACAAGGTTTACACTCTATATAGAGGATTGGGAATTCTCCCTCTTTACAGTAGTGCAGAGTTTTTCCTCTGTTTAGAGGGGCGGCAATTCCCCTCTATATAGGGCTATAGGGTTCTTACTCTGTATAGGAGTAGGGTCCTGTTAGTAATTCTGTACAGAGGGTAGGGTCGTGCTAGCGCCGCTAAGTCGCAGTCCTTAGGGCAACGGCTAGCTTAGGTCGGGTCCAGGACCTAGGCTGGGCGGCGCCCCCTAACATAGTATATATATAAGCTTATCTTCTCTGTAATAGGGAAGGGGCCTAGTTTTTTCTAATTAAGTTTACAGGAAGGTCTTCCTATAACAATGTTCTTGGAGTCTAGGTACACTCTGTCGCCTACTTAATAGTCTAGGGCTAGTTATCGTTTTCGGTTAGCTTGTTCTTTGTAGATAGCCTAGGCGTAAGTTATTTCTTCTTAGACTTCCTAATAGATCTAGGAGAGGTGCGTTGCCTAGTCGTCTGCATCGACTTCGTCTAGGTCGTTAGGTCGCAGTAGTAGGTCTTAAGGCTCTATTCCTCCTCGGGGGTAGTAGCCTCTAGTAGTGTAGAAGGGTAAGTGTCCTGTTGTCTCTAACTCCTAGTTATACGCTAAGAATTCCACTGTTGGGATATGTTTTAGCTAGTCCTTTTAGTAGTAATCGATAAAGCAACGTAGCGTCTGTTCGAACAGTGCATTCGCAATTTCTGCTTAACTATCTGTTTCGAGGTAGTAGGACGTTAAGATGTAGTAATCGATATTAAAAAGCTTGCAAAGGCGTTTGCAGAACTTAGCAATAAACTAAGAGCCTCTATTAGAGGTAATGCTATCTAGAAGGCCTACGTAACGCCAGACGTATTCGTAAAAGAGTCGAGCAGTTTCCTTAGAAGTTATGCTCTAGTAGGGTACTACAAAGCGGTCCTTAGAGTGTCGGTCTACAACTACAAAGATAATCTTTGCCTTAACGCCTGCCTAAGTAGTCCCTTAAGGGAGACAGGTAACAAAGTCTATTGTAATGTGTTTCTATAGGTGTTTAGGGGCTGGGAGAGGCTTTAGTAATCCTTGTAGACGTTGTTTTAATAGCTCCGTTAGAGGCATCTGTTTCTACGTAGGTTTCCAAGTTAAAGTTAAAGTGTTAAAGAATTGGACTTTTAGTAAATCGTTGCTGTAGGAGGTCAAATACGTGTTGGCAGGAGTTAGTCTAGTTAAACTTAGCTTCTTGCTTTGTTAGAGCGGTTAGAAGTTCTACTATTAAGCTAAAGCCCTAAATAAAACGACAGTAGAAGTTAGCGAACCTAAGGAAGCCTTGCACTTCTTTAACAGTCTTTGGGATCTTCTAGTCTAGGATTGCTTGAATCTTTGCTAGGTCTATACGGATGCCTTTGTCTAAGATAATAAGGCTAAGGAATTGAACTTCTTGTTAGTAAAATTCGCACTTGTTAATGTCTAGATGCAAGCCTGCTTCTGCCAGTTTCGCTAGTACCTTTCGGACGTGTTCCTAATGTTCTTTTAGTGTAGTACTATAGACTAGGATATCGTTAATATAAGCAGTAGCAAATTGGTCTAAGTACTCTCTTAGTGTATCGTTTATATATTCTTAAAAAGTGCTAGTTGCATTGCATATTCTAAAGGGCATTACTAGGGATTCGAACAGGCCGTACTGGGTTCTAAAGGCGATTAACTATTCTTGTCCTTTAGCTATCCGAATCTTGTTAAAGGCCGCAATTACATCGAGCTTAGTAAACTATTTTACTTTCGAGAGGCGTTCTAGTGTTTCTTAGATTAGAGGAATCGGATACCGGTTCTTCTTAGAGATAGCGTTAAGGTTGCAGTAGTTAACACAGAAGCGTAGCCCTCTACTACGCTTCTTAAAAAACATAACAGGGCTAGCAGCAGGTAAGCGACTAGATCAAATAAAGCCTTTCTAAAGGTTTTGTTGCAGAAACTTTTGCAGGACTTAGAGTTCTTCGCAGGACATTTAGTAGAGAGGTCCGAAAGGGGGTGTCTAACCTTCTTCCAATTCAATCTTGTAGTCGTAAGGTCGGTAAGGAGGTAGCTTATTAGCTTCTTTAACGAACTATATACTAAGGAAGTCGTAGTATTCTGTTAGTACTTTTGTCTCTAGATTAGTAGCTTCTTGGTTTTCGTCGAACTTAGCAAGGGCTTTCTCGATGTCTTCTATTAACGCAGCAAAGATTTGAGCTCCTTTTTCCTTTGTATCTGTATAGAAAGCAGCTGCAGATACTTAGAGGATCGAATCTCTTATACTGTTCGCAGGAGTAAGGTAAGTCAAAGTATAGCAATAGTTTTAGCAATGTTCTAAGTTTATATTAAGGCTTCCTATGTCCTAGTTAATCTGTAGGTTATAGAGCTTTAGCTAAGGCAGTCCTAGGATTATTTTCTAGTTAGGCAGAGGTATAACAAAGCAAGAGAGGTATTCTTCGTAGTTGTTCCTAAGTTAAAGTTTAACATAGGCAATCTAAGTTATACCTCCTGCAGAGGCCTCGCTGCTATTAAACATCTTTAAGGGTCTAGGGTATTTTAAGTTCTAAGTAGGGATTCCTAAGGAGTGAACAAGTCTAGGGCTAATAAAACTCTTACTAGTTGCACTACAGTCGATTATCGTAAATACTAAGTGTATAGAATTCTTCTCAGTGTAGATATTTGCTGTAACGACAAAGGGAGGACAAGTTAACTTATCCTCTGCCTTAGGACAGAATTGCACTGCAGAAGAAGAGATTGCACGATATCAATCTAAATGCTTGCCTATTAGATGTCTTGTTAACAGGCCTAAGCATT
>JACWNB010000060.1:0-129289 GCA_016165855.1 Pseudocercospora ulei | reverse complement strand
TCGTTTAGGAAGTAGTCTGCATTAGCTAAGAGTTTAATTAACAATCGTAGTCGAAATAAATTAAACTTGTCCTTGTCTCTATAGCATTATTCTAGGTTAGCTATTCTCTTGCTAGTAGGTTCTCTAGTAGTGTTCTGTGTCCTTAGGTTTAAAGCTTCTTGCAACTATCCTTATGTCTAAGCTTTCTTAATTGTAAGATTAGGAATCTTTCGTTCTATCTCTTGTACCTAATCTTTGCTATCTAATAGCATTGCTTCTAGGCTATTAATGTGTTAGTTAAGTTCCTTTACTTGTTTAATGCCTGTGCAGACAATGTTTGTTGCTATAAAGAAGACTCGGATAGTAAGGTTAGGATCGTTGTTTATTAGGTTAATAATTCCTTCTGCCAATAGATCTAATTGTAAGTATTCCTTAAAGGGGACCTCTTCTCGTAGGATATAGAAGACTATATTAATAGTCTAGTGTTTAGTTAATAGCTTGTAATGTTAAAGGGGGAGCTAAGAGGTCGGAAGAGGTCGATGTAAAAGTCGAAATAGGTAGGAAGAGTTAGATAAAACAAAGTCTAAAGAAAGGGATGTAAAAGTTAATATTAGAGGAGGAGGCTAAAGTCTAAAGTAAGGGATGTAAAAACTAAGTAAAGAAAGGAAGGGCTGGAGTCTAAGGTATAAAAGCTAAATTAATGTATAAGACAAGCTATAAACAAGAAGAAAAGAAAGATTAGGGGGGCGGCAGCAGGTTCTTATATCCCTCTGCCCTAGCTGGTTGTTTGCTAAGTGTTTGCTAGTAACTTTCCTATTAAACTCTGTTTCTTTGTTCTGTAAACAAATTGATTTCCTAGACCTGCTTTTTCCAAAGGTTCCAGAACTAAGCTAGGAGTGTTTGCATCGCGAGATAATTCGCCTTTTACTCTCTTAGAGTCTTCTTTTATCTAGTAGTTGTTAGCCTATAGTATGTAAATCTTAATAGTTCTAGTTGGGTCCTAGATGCTGTTGTTTTCCATTTTATATCTGTTAACTGTGTTTTCCGTTTTACATCTATTAACTATAACATCGCCTTTAGGGCGAAGCGCTTACGTTAATTTCTAGACTATATGTACAGCGAGAGCTTACTGTCCCTTAGGCGATCGAAGCCCTAGATTAGCGCTATACTAAGTACTTTAAAGTAAGCAACGCTCGTACGGCCCTATACAACCTCTATTAGAAGCTGTACTAACTCGACGAATTCTATAGTAAATTCAGCAAATATACTAACTGCACTAGACTTACAAATAGCGAGTAGAACTATATATTAAAGGAAAAGATTACTAGTTAGTAAAGAGACACTATGCTGATAGCAGAAGATACGGATAATCTAGAGGATTTTGTACAAGCAGCTCGCACTAGAAGCGAGAATATCTGGGAGTCTCGGAGCTTCGCAGCTTAGTATTAATTAAGACAATCCTAGCTACCTAGAAAGCAGTTTTTAGTGCGACTATTGCCGACGCGGAAATCCCTGCTACTGTTTTAGTAACAGTAGCTAACTACGTCGTTCCGATCCACTTTCGTCTATACCTATTAATATATAAAGGAAGCTTAGACATATAGCTACATAATGTTAAGCTATATCCTAGTAGAAGCAGGGTTACTAAGCTATAAAGCTACCTATAGTAAGAAAGAGCGTTTAAGCTATAGAACAGAGGCCTAGTAAGACCGACAGTATAGACAGCAGTGCACTGTTAAGGATAATAGGAAAAGAATAGCTAGAGGGATAGACTGCCTTTCTAGTGCACCTCTAAGGGTATCCTCGTTGTTACTGCTACTACTATAGAGGCTAATAGAATAGTAGAGCATTAACAGCTACTACGATCTACTGTCCGCTACAGTGGAAGCTAATACTAAGGTAGCTATTATTCTACTAATTACTATCTACCCCCTTATAGAACGTTGCTAATGCTGCTACTGCCTTTACAGTATCGCTTTAGCTTTAGATTAGATAGAGTAAGGCTTTGAGCTTTGCGTATATATATATATATATATATATATATATAGCTGCAAGTAACGTTGGATGGACGTTAAATAAAGCAACGTAAGATAGACGTTAAATAAAGCAACGTTAGATAGACTTTAAAGAAAGCAGCGTTAGGTTGACAACAATAACAACGACAAAACAGAGATTTCCAATAGCGACGTAGGAGGGTACGTAAAGCGACAGTAGAAGAAGCGACGTCTAACAAGGTAACGTGAATAGGTAACGTCTAATAAGGTAACGTTAGAAGAGGTAACGTTAAAGAAGAGAAGAAAAAGATATAAGAATAAGGTAGAAAGAAGCTACTACACTACAAAAATAAGAGCAGAAAAGAAAATAAGAAGACAGAGGGAAAAAAAGTCTATTAAAATAGAATAGAATAGAAGGACGTAATTAGCTAAGAAAGTTAGAAGAAAAGAAAGGATATAGATAGATAAGTAAGCAGTCGAGAGCGACTACTAGTAAGAGAGGGGAGTAGTATCGCAGTAGTAGAAAGAGGTAGGACGGATTAATAGAGTAGTCTTATAGAATTACTATAGAGGAGGTCTTGCAGAGGTATAAAGTTGCTCTAAGGGCGCGACTACAAGCCTAAGGGTAGCATACTACTAAGGACAGCTTAAGCTGCCCTTACAAATATACAAAAGAAGCGTAGACGACACTAGCAGAGGGACACTTGTTATTTTAAACACGATACTAGTTATTAGTATCAGATGCCCTATACGCTACTACAATCTAATTCTTTAATAGATAGATCCTAGAATTTCGGCTCGGCCTTCCTAGACTAAGCCGGGTCTTAGCATACTACCCCTACGAGAGCCTACGCCTATTACTATATAGATTCCTTCCTTTCCTTACTTTGTAATATAGTTACTAAAAGACTGTATCTAATTATATCTATATGTCTAGATAACTATTCGTCGTTTAACGAGTTCTATAGTTAGTTTAGAAAACACGCAAGCTGCACTAAGATAGTCGAAGGAGGGCAATTACACCTGTTAAAGAAGAAGCTAAGGCTAGAGATAGCGAACGCACTTATACTAAAGAAGATAAGAAACCTTAGAAAGTTTGTTACCTAAGCAAGAAAAATAGAGTAGAGTAGAAGTAAGTATAGTTTGTTAACCTGTTAGCGCTAACGTTAGTACAAAACTCCTAACAGCTAAGAAATGCCTACTAGAGACTACTTCCACTACAGACTGTCTAGCTACATAGTTTTAAACTAAATATACAGCTATCGTTTATACCTACCTACTATACGTATAGCAAGTAAGATTATATATCGCTATATTACAGAGCTACGGCACAGTAGAAGCAAGTATATTAAGCTACGAAGCTACTACGAAAGAGTGTTTAAGCTATTAAACTAGCACTAAGTAAAGCTAATAGTATAGATAGCAGTACGCTACTAAGGATAATAGGAAACGACTAGCTAGAAGGATAGACCCCCTACCTAGCACGTTTATAAGGTTACTATTGTTATCGCTGCTACTATAGAAGTTATTAGAAGAACAGAGTATTAACAGCTACAACAATCTACTGTTAGCAACATTGGAAGCTAATACTAAAGTAGCTATTATTCTACCTATTACTGTCTATCCCCTTAGCAGTTTGCCGAACTATCGACCTCTTTAGCTAAAACCTTTAATTAACACTAGAGCTTATATTAGTACAGCTGTACACTATTATTTAATTCTAAAGCTATAGAAAGGATATAGCTTTCGAGTAGAAATAGCTTTCCCTATACAGATTTCAGTTTATAACAGACAAGATATAGAGAAGTTTACTTGCTATATACTGCTAAAAACTACGCTAGCCAGTCGGACATTAGAAGCGACGTTCTCAATTATAGATATTAGACGCTTTAACATTGTCTTAGAATTATAATAGCTAAAGAGATAGAAGGTTAAGGTAGATACCTGTTAGGGGGCGCCGTCCAGCCCAGGTCCTAAACCTAAGCCAGCCGTCGCCCTAAGGACTACGACTTAGCGGCGCCAGCACGACCCTACCCTCTGTACAGAGTTACTAATACGACCTTACTCCTATATAGAGGGAGAATCCTATAGCCCTATATAAAGGGGAATTGCTGCCCCTCTAAACAGAGGGAAAACTCTGCACTACTATATAGAGGGAAACTCCTAACCCTCTGTATAGAGTGTAAACCTTGCACCCCTATATAGAGGGAAATTGCTAGCTTAACTTCGTAGGTACAAATTGTACAGTAGCAGACGACGAAGGAACTGCCTATTAGTTCCTTTATATAGATACCTAACCTTAAGTTTCCAAACTAGGATTCTTAAGCCCTTATATTAGGAACTAATCTTACTGTTAGTAACTACAGTTATACAACAAAGATAGACAGCGACATCCCTATAGAACCTGCGACTGTATAGGATTAGATACACTGCATATACGAGGAGCTACTAGCATACGAGAGGCAGCTCGAACAGCAAGTAAGCTACTAGGCTGCAATAATTTCCTAACAGGAACAGGAGCTACGATAGCTTAGGGCATCCGATTGCGATCTAACCCCTACGACGACAACGACGAACACAACGGCCTACACCCCGGCCCCTAAGAGCAGACTCTCTAACGTTACTACCTATAATAGTAAGGCCCTGGCCGAGTACCCCTCCTAGGCTGCCTAGATACGCTCTAAGCTTCTAGTCGACTTAGGAGCGTATCTAACCGAGCTAGACAAGGTAGTATACCTCTTTAGGAGGTTAAAGAGCAGGGCAGCAGCACGGATTCTGCCGTACTACGAGACGGCTATTGCTAACCTAGCAATAGCAACTACGACAATACTCTAGGCAGCTCTTAACAGGAGCTATAAGGACCTAGACTGCGAAAGCTAAGCACTCCTATAGGTTAATACAATAAAGCAAGGACGCAAGACTATACAAGAGTTCCTTGCAGAATACGACTAGACCCTAGCAGAAGTAGGAGGACTCTAATAGGAGGACAGGGTAAAAATTACTACCTTAGAGGTAGGCCTCTCTAAGGAGATTATAATAAGATTAGTAGGCGTAATACGACTAGCTATATAAAAGGAGTTCTATAATCTCCTTAGGATAGTCGACGACCAACAGTACAGGCTTAGACAGATAAGCTGCGCCTACGAGATGCAACAGCCTCTCTAGCAGCAGCAGGACGCTATAGACTAGGAACTAACGACGATAATAGGAGTAGCAGTAGCCGTTACTATACGGCTAAGGGCCGCTGCTAAAAGGGTACAGTAGGTAGATATAGCTACCCTTAACAAGAGACGAGCAGAAGGGAGCTGCTATAGGTATAGCAAGATAGGCTACACTGTACAGAATTGTAGGCTTTTGCTAGTAGAGAGACCTAGGGGACGGCTAACTACTGCAAGGGTAGCAACTGCGGCGCCCTAATAAGAGAACTAAGAGTCCCCCTTAGACAACAATAAGTCAGAAAAAGAGTAGCCTCTAAGCAAAGGCTCTGCTAGAAGTGTATATAAGATAGATTGCTAAATCAAAGCACTACTTAGCTATCTTTTAAGAGCAACTATATAACGACTACGCCGTTTATTGTACGACCTACGCTAAACGGGACTGCTATAGTGCAGACACTAATTAACACAGGATGTTTAGTATATAGAGTAATAAGCAAAGACTTCGTATAGAGACACTATATTAAGGCGACCCCTACTATACCTATATATATACTGGGCGTTACTAGGCAAGGACTAGACATTACCTATATAGTAAAAGTAACGATAGAGCTGCAAGGACACTACAAGCAGGACTTATACCTCTACGTCGTATAGGACAAGTTAGGGTATAACCTAATATTAGGGAAGCTATAGATAGAGCGCTAGTAGGGCAAGCTAGACGTTAGACAAGGACGGCTGTACCTGGCAGCAACGAAGCAGAGGCTCCGAGACTAAGGGAGAGCTCTATAGAGCGGCAATGCCAAGGCCGAAATCAACACTACGACTATAGACATTAAGAAAGCATTAGCGCCTAAGAAGGTAACCGACCCCTATACGAAGCTCCTATTAGAATATGCAGAATACCTAGACCTCTTTAAGCTAAAGTCGGCCTCGAAACTGCCACTACACTAAGGAGAAGGAATTAACTACGACATATAGCTAGAGCCTGGTCTAGATAGAAGTCTGCCTAAAGTACTATACAGCCTGCTATATAGTATGTCCTCTAGAGAGCTCTTAGTACTGCGCAAGACACTAGACGACCTACTTGCTAAAGGTTTTATTTGTACAATTACATTATCTATAGGAGCCCTAGTACTGTTTGTCTATAAAGAAGGTAAGGCCGGCTTGCGTTTTTGTATAGATTATAGAGGCATTAACGCAATTACTAAGAAGGACCGGTACCCCCAGCCCCTTATTAAGGAGACTCTCGGACGGATTAGTAAGGCAAAGTAGTTTACTAAGCTGAACGTAGTTTTGGCCTTCTATAAGATATAGGTTAAGGAAGGCTATAAATAGATAACTGCTTTCTGTACGAGATATAGTCTTTTCGAATAGCTTGTTACCTCCTTTAGCCTTACTAACGTACTAGCAACCTTCTAGAGGTACATTAACAGGTCTCTATAAGGATTACTAGATAATATCTGTTTGGCGTACCTCGACGATATACTAGTATTTACGGACAGCGCCTATACAGACTATGTATAGGACGTTAAGAAGGTATTAGATCGACCATAACAGGCTAGATTGTACCTTAACATCGACAAAGGCAAATTCGGTATACAGTATACGAAATACCTAGGGTTTATTATTAAAGTAAGGAAAGGCATTAGTATAGACAGGAAGAAGATTAATGCTATAAAGCAATAGAAGCTGCCTACAAGTGTTAAGGGCGTAAGGGAATTCCTTAGGTTTGCTAACTTCTACTGCCAGTTTATAGAGAACTACTCGGAGATCGTCCGCCCCCTAGTTAAGCTAACATATAAGGACAAGCAGTTTAAGTAGACGGACGAGTGTAATAGGAGCTTTAATAGGCTAAAGGAGCTCTTTACTATAGGACTAACGCTTGCTGCCTTCGATCCGGAACGTATAACGATACTAGAAACCGACTCCTTAGAGTACTATATAGGGAGTATCCTGTTATAGGTAGGCTTGGACGGACTTCTATACCTATGCGTATACTTCTCTAAGAAGAACTCCCTAGCCAAGTACAACTACCCTATCTACAACAAGGAATTGCTAGCAGTCGTACAGTGTTGCGATGTATAGGATAGAGAACTCTGCTTAGTTCCTAAATTCCTCTCCCTAACCAACTATAAGAACCTTAAGTACTTTACGCAACCCTAGAAGCTGTCTAAGAGACATATAAAATAGGCGATATACCTAAGCTGCTTTTATATAAGACTCTAGTATCGTAAGGGCAAGGACAACAGTAGGGCTAATACGCTATCTAGACAGGATTAGGATATACTAATAACGTACGATAACGACTAGCTAAGATTATAGACATTCTAGATATTTAAGGAGGAACTAGGCGAGGAGACTATCCGTCTAGTAGCAACACACCTAAAGGAACCCTAGCTATAGGCATAGGAAGAGGCAGTAGAAAAGGAGGACGTTTACTAAGGGGCCTATACAGCGATCTAAGGAGGACAGTAGAGGCTCCTAGCAGAGCTTTACCTTAAGGTGTTAGCAGCAGAGTATATAGTAGACAAGGAGAACAACCTAAAGTTTAGGAATCGGATCTAGGTCCTAGCAGACGCGAAGCTCTATATAAGCTTAATATTATAGGCGCACGATTCAATAGCGACTAGACATCTAGGGCGCAAGGAGACGTACAGCATCGTCGCTAGGGACTACTACTAGCTAGCAATAGCAAAGGATATCCGTAGGTTTATATAGAACTGCGATGTCTGCAGACGGACGAAGCCCTAGCATAAACTAAAGCACAGGCTGCTAAAACCTCTACTATTACTAGACCGGCTCTAGCAAGACCTAACAGTAACCTTTATTACAGACCTCCCTAAGAGCAATAGACAGCAGAACATTATAGTAGTTATAGACAAGCTAACGAAGGGGGTAATACTAGAAGGAATAGACTCTATTACAGCTAAGGATACTGCCTAGACATTTATACAGACGACGTTTAGCAAGTACAGATTCCCTAGGTCAATTGTATTAGACTAAGGTACACAGTTTACAAGCTAGCTCTAGGCTAGGGTATATTAGTTATTAAACGTAGAATGTCGCCTATTAACTATATAGCACCTATAGACAGACGGCGCAACAGAGAGGGTTAATTCGATGTTAGAAGCGTACCTCTAAGCGTACGTCGACTACGACTAGACAAACTAGAACTAGGGAGAATCCTATAGCCCTATATAGAGGGAAATTGCCGCCCCTCTAAACGGAGGGAAAACTCTATACTACTATATAGAGGGAAACTCCCGACCCTCTATACAGAGTATAAACCTTGCACCCCTATATAGAGGGAAATTGCTAGCTTAACTTCGTAGGTACAAATTGTACAGTAGCAGACGACGAAGGAACTGCCTATTAGTTCCTTTATATAGATACCTAACCTTAAGTTTCTAAACTAGGATTCTTAAGCCCTTATAGTACTAAAAACAGTATAGTAGAATTTAAGAACTCTTATACTGCTACTATAGGTTCCCCTAACCTATAGACTGTAGCACTAGAGCTACTAGCTAATCCGGGCACGTAGATATAATTCAATACGGCCTTTTTAATAACTATATCTCGAACTAAGGAGGGAAAGGAATCTATGTAGTGGTAGGCGAGAGCTTTAGGGGGGGGGGGTAACGTGCCAAGGCCCAGCTTGGCCTAGAAGGGCTAAGCCGAAATTCCGAGGGTCTACCCTATTACTTAGTCCCACCCCTTTCCACCGCTGCAACACCACCCCCCTCCCTTATTGGCAGTCGCCCTCGACCGCTTACTTATCCGTTCCTCCTCTCTCTTCTCTTTTTTTTTTTTGATTTATATCGTTACTATCTAAAGTCTTTATTTAGTGTCTATCTAATCCGTTCTATCTGATCCGAGCTAGCGGTTACCCGAGCTGCGGCGTAACCGGTCCGTATGCTATTGTATAGATCTATATAGATCTATCTATAGCTTGCTATTTTCTTCTTTTTCTTTCTCTACTAAAGACCTTACCTACTGCAGGGCTGGAGGCGTCGGCGCCGATTTATAGCGTCGGCGAGCTTCCTGCCAATGCGAAGATAGGTAGTAGCTAATCCGAAGACTCTAGCGAAGCGACCGTTATAATCGTTTTCTTTGGCTTCTATACCGATAGAGCGGACTTGGCCTTCTTTTTAACTGTCGAGCCACTTAGGTCTCGGCTTCTTCAGGTTCCGGGCGTAAAATTCTCTTAGCAGCTCCGCTAAATTCCGTAGGTTCTCGGCCGGATACTATTCGTAGTCTTCTGGCTATCCTTTCTATAAGATCCTCGCTTCGATAGATCCTCTTTATCTTCTTATATCTATAATATCTTCGACTTCCTATTCTTCTTCTTTACTGTCTATCTCTACTAGTAGGGGTTTAGTAAACCCTTGCTCCGGAAGGCCGTCTTCTGGGTCTAAGCTTAGCAGATCTAAATAAAACACATCGTAGATCTAGAACAATTTCGGCAGCTAGAGCCAGTAGGTTACCAGCGACCTCTTTTCTATTATCTTAAACGGACCTGCGTAACGAGGGTTGAGCTTCGCGTTGCCTTTTAGCCTTAGGTTCTACATATTAAGCTATACCTTTTAGCCTTCCTCGAATTCTATTAGTAACCTCTTTCTATTAGCTCGAGTTACTATCTTCTTCTAAGCTGATTCTATTGCTTCTTTCGCTACCTTAATTGCTTCTTCTATCTGAGATTGTAGCTCTTCTGCCGCTGCTGCGGCAATTCTCTTCGACGAAGTAGTAGTAGAGGGTTCTAAAGAGCTGAGTTCGTTTAGCAGCTAAAAGCTTATCCTGAGAAGATAACTATGTGTTATCTTAAACGGCGCTAGTAAGGTAGCTTCCGACTGTACTAAATTGGCGCAGAATTCGGCTATCGGCAATACCTTAACCTATTCTTCTTAATAATAGCTGCAGAAGATTCTTAAGTACTTTTCTATCTTACGATTGGCCACTTTAGACTAGCTGTCGGTCTAAGGGTAAGCGGCCGTGCTAAGCTTTCTACGAATTCCGAGGGTCTAGTTAATAGCTTTCTATACGTCTGCAGTAAATTAAGGACCCCTATCCGTAGTAATAGTGTCTAGCAGCCTATAGTACTTCTATACGTACTAGATTAACATTCTCGCCGTTTCTTCTGCAGTAGATCCTTCTTCCTTAGCTCGACAGGGGATAAAATAGCGTTCCTTGCTTAGTCGATCTACTACATTAAGCGTAGCGTTATATCTATCCGAATCTGGCAGGCCGGTTACGAAGTCTATTATAATGTGCTGCTATAGTTTCTTAGGGATCGGAAGTGGCTTCAACAAGCCGGCCGGAAGGCCGTAACGTAGCTTTGCTGCTCGGCACACGTAACAGTTAGTAATAAACCGGTGGATCTTCTCGAAAATTCGCGGGAACCAGTAGGTCGTCCTTACTGCTTCTATCGTCTTTTTTGATCCTGCGTAACTAACATCTATAGAGCTATAGACCAGCTTAATAACCTCGGTAATTAGTTCTTCCGGAACGATCAGTTTCCCTAAGCCGGTTTTGCCACGCTTCTGCTGCTAATTAAGCCGTTCTACTTTCTCGTACAGCGTCTCTTCTTTAATCGGCGGCTCTACTGCACAGATCCCTACCTCTTTCAACACCTCGGCGTCTACTATTCGTTCTGTTAGCACCTTCTAAAACATGTTCGGATCTTCTTTCGCGCGGCTAGTCTTCCCTTCTCTTCTTGTTAACGCGTCTGCCTTTCTATTTTAAGCTCCTAGTCGATAAGTTATCTTAAAGTCGAACCTAGATAAGTAGGCTGCCTACTAGGCTTGGTAGCGTAATAGCTTCTTCTGCGTCTTTATAAAGTATGTCAGTAACTAGTGGTCTGTAAGGACCTGGATCGTGCTCTGTCTAGCTATAAGCTCCGGTTTCCACTCCTCGAAAGCCTAAATAATAGCTAGTAGTTCTTTATTATAGATAGCGTAGTTTCTCTTAGCATTATTTATAGACTTGCTAAAGAAAGCTACTGGATGGAGAGTCTCTTCGTCGTTAGCATATTAAGAAAGGACCCCTGCCGTTACTGTGTCGGAAGTATCCGTTTCTACGTAGATCGTCTTTTCTGGTCGGAAGTGTGCTAGCACTAGCGCTAATGCTACCGCCTCCTTTAGTCGGTTGAAAGCTTCTGTACACTTCCTATTCTATAGGCCGGCAGCCTCCTTCTTTAACGCCTTATCTAGTAGTCTCGCTATCTTACTGAAATCTTTAATAAACTGTTAATAGTAGCTGTAGAATCTGAGAAACGCTCTAATTTGCGTAGTGTTTCCGGATGTCAGTTGCTTCCATTCTGCGACAGCAGCTACTTTCGACGGGTCTATCCGAATTCCTTCTCTTCTGACAATAAGACTGAGATATTTGACTTCGGTCTAGTAGAACTCGCTCTTCTTCGTGTCTGCGTTTAATCCTACCTTGCAGAGTCTTTTTAACACCCTCTTAATGTAATCTGTGTGTTACTCTCTCGTTCCTTTAGTGTAGATCAGAATGTCGTCTAAGTAGATTAAAACGAACCGTTCTAGTATGTCTATAAAAGTGTGGTTTATAAAGCGTTGCTATATAGCCGGCGCGTTGGTAAGTCCGAAAGGCATTACCAGCTACTTGAAATTACCTATATGCATAGCGAATGTCGTAAGGTCTTCCATTTGTCCTTCCTCGTTCCTTAATCAATAGAACGCTTAACGAATATCCAGCTTGCTGAACTACTTAGCCTTTGCTACCCTCTGTATAGTCTCGTCTATTAGAAGCAGTAGATACACATCTCTCTTAGTTACCTTATTAAGGCCTCGGTAGTCTATATATAGTCAGAGACTACCTCCGGGTTTCTGTACGAAAAGAATTGGCGACGCATATTCTGCTAAGCTTGGCGTAATAAACTTCTTCGTCAAGTTCTCTTTAACAAACACTTCTACCTAGTCGAGCTCGGCCGGCGATAAGCGTCTTAGGGGTTCTGTTTTTGGCAGCGCGGCTCCTTCTTTTAGTCGGATCTTGTTGTTATATTTAGGTCGGTAGAGCGGCAAGAGGTTGGAGTTAGCCTTTAAGAACACGTTAGTGTAACTATAGAGTTCTTTTAGTAGCACCTCTAGTAGGTCTACTTCTTCTTCTGCTATTATCTTCCTGCAGTCTTCGATATCTTTTATTAAGATAGCGTAAATCTCGTTGTCTGGCGACCTCGCGAGGGTTGTTAGAGCTTCCGAACTTATTATTCCAATCGTGTCTTAAGGTTCGGGCCTCTCCTTTAGAACCGCTTCGATAATCGTAGCGTTCGGTTCTATAGTAACGACGGTAGCCGGTATAGCGGTAACTCCGTCCTGCTGGTTTTTAAATCCAAGGGTGCCTTTACCTATATTAACAACGGCTTTCTAGTTCTTTATCTATTTCTGTCCTATAATAATGTCAAATCTTCCAATATCTATAATTCGGAATGTCGCTTCTGTAGTGCGACCTGCTAGGGTGGTCCTTAATAGCATATAATGCGTGACACTCTCTGTGTCCTGTCCGTTGTACGCTGAAATCTGTGTCGGCGACGCTAGCTCCACTGGATAGCCGTATCCTTTTATTAGCTTTTGAACCAATCAATAGTAGATAGACGCTCTGATAAGGGCCCCTGTATCGATAAAAGCTCTTAGCTAAAGTGGTTTGCTCGATCTATTAAGGGGGTGGACAGTAATTAGAAGGATAATAGCTGTTTCCGTGTTCACTTCCACCGCCGCTAAGAGCAGATCGCTGCAGCTGTTAATGCTCTTATCTTTCTATAACGTAGTTCTTCTTAGTGCCCTGTTTTCTACGCTAGATAGGGGGCCTATCTTTCCAGCTAGTCTTTTCCTAGGATTTGCAGTGGTACTCTACTGTCTACACTGTCGGTCTCGTTCGGAGCCAGCTCTATAGCTTGTATAGTCTTTCTCGGTAGCTGCAGCTGCAGCTGCTTTATAACACGATACTCCTGCTTCTACTAGGCTGTTGCTTGGCATCTCGTAGCGATATAGCCAGGCTTTCTATACGCGTAGCAGGTAGGGATGAACGACGAACGCGGTAACTAATAAGGTAGCTGCTGGGGTGCTCTCTAGAAGGGCGCAGGGGGTCGTATTGTCTGCGTTAACAACGGCTTCTAGTTCGATTTACGCGATTTCGCGTAAGCACTTAAGTTTCTCGCAGTAACCCTCGCTTACTGCACGAAGCTCTTAAGATCTTCGTCTTCTACAGACGCTATAGCTGCTGCTAGTTCAGGGTTTAGCTTCTGCCTTAGTAGGTAGAGCTGCTTATCTTCTGCTACGCAGGCCCTAATCGTATATTTCCTAAATAGTCTGTAGAACTCTTCGAACGTCTGCCGGTTCTGGTTGATCTTATCTATCTGTTCGCGTGCTGTCTTCTTCTAGAAGGGGTCTCTAAAGCGTTGATCCAGTACCTTAATCGCTTCTTTAGCGGTTACCTTTTCTAGGTCCGCTACTAGCAAAAAAGCTTCTCCTTCTAATTGCGACTCTAGGTACGCTAGTCTGTCTCCTGCACTATTTCCAGTATAGTCTCGGTCTATCTTGTTCTTTATCTTCTTCTTAAATGCTTCCTAATCCTTAGGATCTCCGCCTCTAAACGCTAGTAGATCTAGTAGTAACGTTATTAACGTGCCGCCTTAACTGTAGGCCGCCGGTAAGGCGGTCTCTGCTTGTTCTTCTCGAGGCGGTGGCAGCGCCGACGACATCGCTGCTTCTATCTTATCTAGCTAAGCCTTTATCGCTTTTAGTTGTGCTAGTCGGTTTGCTGCTTGGTTTTCCAGCACATCTATAATAGTCTCGGCCAATTCCTTCTCGGCTCTTACTGTCTCTACTTCCTCTCTTAACTGTCTCTTTTCTTCTAGGGTTCTGTAAAACAGCTTCTTAATAAGGTCTATGCTGTCGTAGACCTTTCCTACTCCGTTCTCGTTTATATAATCCTTAAGTTCCTTGAGCGTACAGTCGTGGATTTTCTTGTATTCGCTTATTCGTTCCTTAATCTCTACAGTCTCTTCTGCTGTAAAACCTCTAATAATAAACTTATTATAGATAACACTAGAGTGCCTGCTCGCTCTGTTAGTCTTTTCTCTTCTGCTTCTGCTTCGGCCTGTAACGCCGCTCTCTACCGCTAAGAAGCTCTCTATAGCTTTCTTACAGTGCTGGGGTTGTTGGTTTGGTAGTGCGCGTGCGTTATTTGGGGGGTCTAGATAGTTCGACAGTCCCTTTCGCGTAGCGCGGTAATAGTGTAGGGAGGTAAGTTCGAGATATAATAATCCGGGTATCCGGATATAATTCAATACGGCCTTTTTGATAACTATGTCTCGAACTAAGGAGGGAAAGGAATCTATATAGTAGTGGGCGAGAGCTTTGGGGGGGGGGGGGTAATGTGCCAAGGCCCGGCTCGGTCCGGAAGGGCCGAGCCGAAATTCTGAGGGTCCACCCTATTACTTAGTCCCACCCCTTTCCACTGCCGCAACACTAGCAACGATTAGAATAAAAAGCTTAGAAGCTCTTACTACCTTTACAAAGTTACCAAGGAATAAGATTTATACTATCTTAATAAACGATATTAAAGATTACTAAAAGATAACAATAGAAGAAGAAGTAGACCTGCTAGCAGTGCTACTAAAGAAACTTTACTGTTACGCTAACGTCTTCTTAAAAGCCGACTCGAACCTCCTACTGCTCTACTAGCCTAAATACAATAATAAGATTAAGCTAAAAGACAGAGCAGAACTGCTACGAAACGAGCTATAAAGACAACTATTACTAGCTAAGCTAGACTAAGTAGAGGTGTTTATTTACAAGAACCTAGCGAAAGGGTTTATTACGCTAAACTCTGCTAAATAAGCATTACTAATTCTGTTTATCTAGAAACCTAGTAGAGGCTTGCAGTTATATATATATTATAGGGGTCTTAACGCTGTTGCTAAAAGAGACGTATATCCCCTTCTGTTAAGCCTGCTACCTTCTAGCACCTTTTTGCCCTCTACCTCTATATCTGTATTAGAAACTAGGATCGGACAGAACTTATTAGGGCCTATATAGAGGCGAAGCAGCGACCCTATATTACAGCAGCAGAAAGGGGTAGGACTAATTAATAGGGTAGACCCTTAGAATTTTGGCTTAGCCCTTCTAGACCGAGCCGGGCCTTGGCGTACCTACCCCTAAAGCCCTTACCTACCTCTATATAGATTTTTGCCTCCTTAGTTCGAGATATAGTTATTAAAACAGCTGTATTAAATCGTATCTATACGCTTGGATTATTATATCTCGAACTCTCCAACTATACTAATTATACGCTATGCAAAAGGGACTATTAAACTATATCCAGCTACCCGAATAACGTACATATATACTAAAGCCCAAACCAAATACATTAGCACTATAAGAAAGCTATAGAAGGCTTCTTAATAGTAGAGGGTAGCGTTACTAGCTATAGCAGGAAGAGAAAGACTAACAGAACAAGAGATAGGTACACTAGTATTATTCACAATAGGACAGCTACTAAAGGTCTTATAGAAGAAGAGACAGACGAAGTAAAGAAGGGCATAGCCGGATATAAGTGATCCGGGCACGCAGATATGATTCAATACGGCCTTTTTGATAACTATATCTCGAACTGAGGAGGGAAAGGAATCTATGTGGTGGTGGTGGTAGCCTTTGATAGTGGTGGTGCCAAGGCCCGGCTCAGCCCGACCGGGCCGAGCCGAAATCCAGGGTCCACCCTATCAATCTGTCCCACCTCTTTCCACCGCCGTAACACTACCCCCCTCCCTTACCAGCGGTCGCCCTCGACCGCTTAGTTATCCCACCCATCCTAAAACCTCCACTGTTTTTTTTTTTTTTTGATTCGTCGTTTCTTCCTCGAAAATCCCTTCCGACGGTAATGTTACCTCTTCCTCCTTCTATCGCTTCTTGAATTTCTTACGTTATTAACATCTGAAGTCCTTCACTTGGTCGTTTATGTAATCGACGCTATCTGATCCGTGTTATCTGATCTGAGCTATGGGTTATCTGGGCTGCGGCGTGGCTGGTCTGTGCGCCGGCGCGAAGGTCTATATAGATCTTTCCGCGGCGCTGTTTTTCTTCTTCTTTTTCTCTTCCACCAAAGGCTCTACGCAGTCGCCGACCGACGTAGTGGCGCCTGGAGCTATCAATTCCACTACGATCGTTTTTATCGGCTTCCGCGCCAGTGGAGCGGACGCGGCTTTCTTCGTTTTCTTCTGGAAGAATCGGCTTTAGAGCCATTCCGGCTTCGGCTTCTTCGGGTTCTGTGCGTAAAAGTCTCTTAGCAGCTCCGCCGAATTCCGGAGATTCTCGATCGGATACTATTTATAATCTTCTGGCTACCCCTTCTACGAGATCCTCGCTTTGATGGACCCCCTTATCTTCTTTACGTCCATTACATCTTCTACCTCCCACTCTTCTTTATTACCGTCTATCTCAACTGGTGGGGGTTCGGCGAACCCCTGTTCCGGAAGGCCGTCCTTAGGGTCTAGGCTTAGTAGATCGGAATGGAAAACGTCGTAGATCCGGAACGATTTCGGTAGCTGGAGCTGATAAGTCACCGGCGACCTCTTTTCTATTATCTTGAACGGACCTACGTAGCGTAGGTTGAGCTTCGCGTTTCCTTTTAGCCTTAGGTTCCGCGTGTTAAGCCAGACCTTTTGACCTTCTTCGAATTCTATTGGCGACCGGCTTCTATTAGTCCGAGTCACTATCTTCTTCTGAGCCGTCTCTATTGCTTCTTTCGCCACTTTAATCGCTTCTTCTATCTGAGATCGTAGCGCTTCTGCTGCTGCGGTGGCGACTCTCTTCGACGACGTAGCGGTAGTGGAAAACTCCGGCGAGCCGGCGTTGCTTGGCGGCTGGAAGCTTATCCTTAGAAGATAGCTATGCGTTATCTCGAACGGCGCTAGCGAGGTTGCTTCGGACGGTAACGAGTTAGCGCAGAATTCGGCTATCGGCAACACCTTAACCTAATCTTCTTAATGATGGCTACAGAAGGTTCGCAGATATCGCTCTATCTCTCGGCTAGCCACTTTAGACTGACTGTCGGTCTGCAGGTAAGCGGCTGTGCTAAGCTTTCTACGAATTCCGAGAGCTTAGTTGATGGATTTCTATACGTCGGCAGTGAATTGAGGACCCCTATCCGTAGTAATAGTGTCCGGTAGGCCATGGTGCTTCTACACGTGTTGAATTAACATCCGTGCGGTCTCTTCCGCAGTAGTTCCTTCGTTTCTCGCTCTGCAGGGGATGAAGTGGCGCTCCTTGCTCAGCCTATCCACTACATTGAGGGTGGCATCGTATCCATCGGAATCCGGCAGGCCGGTTACGAAATCCATCGTAATGTGCTGCTACGGCTTCTCGGGGATCGGAAGCGGCTTTAATAAGCCTGCTGGAAGGCCGTAACGTGGCTTCGCGGCTCTGCATACGTAGCAATTGGCGATAAATCGATGGATCCGTTCGTAGATCCGTGGAAACTAGTAGACCGTCCTTATGGCTTCTATCGTCTTCTTTGAGCCGGCGTAACCAACGTCTATAGAGCTGTGGACCAGCTGGATGACTTCCGTAATTAGTTCTTCCGGAACTATTATCTTCCCCGAACCTGTTTTGCCGAGCTTCTGTTGTTGATTGAGCCGTTCCACCTTCTTGTAGAGCGTCTCTTCCTTAGGGGCCGGTTCTACCGCGCAGACCCCTACCTCTTTCAACACCTCTGCGTCTACTATCCGTTTAGTTAACACCTTCTGAAACATGTTCGGATCTTCCTTCGCGCGGCTAGTCTTTCCTTCGCGTCTCGTCAGTGCGTCAGCCTTTCTATTTTAAGCTCCAGGTCGATAGTTGATCTTGAAATCGAACCCGGATAAGTAGGCGGCCCACCGAGCTTGGCGGCGTAAGAGCTTCTGCGTCTTTATAAAGTAAGTCAGCGACTGGTAGTCCGTAAGGACCTGGATCGGCCCTTTTCCAGCTATAAGTTCCAGTTTCCACTCTTTAAAGGCCTGAACGATGGCCAGCAGCTCCTTATCGTAGATAGCGTAATTCCGCTTAGCTTCGCTTATTGACTTGCTGAAGAAGGCGACTAGATAGAGGGTTTTGTCGTCACTATATTAAGATAGGACCCCTGCCGTTACTGTGTCGGAAGCGTCCGTTTCTACGTAGACCGTCTTTTCTGGCCGGAAGTGTGCCAGAACTAGTGCAGAGGCCACTGCTTCTTTCAGCCGGTCAAAGGCTTCCGTACACTTCTTATTCCATAGGCCGGCGGCCTCTTTCTTTAACGCCTCGTTCAGGGGTCTCGCTATCTTGCTGAAGTCCTTAATAAACTGTCGATAGTAGCTGCAGAAGCCGAGAAACGCTCTGATTTGCGTAGTGTTTCCGGATCTCGGCTGCTTCCACTCCGCGACGGCGGCGACCTTTAAGGGATCTATACGAATTCCATCTCTTCCGACGATAAGACCGAGATATTTGACCTCGGTTTGATAGAACTCGCTTTTCTTCGTGTCCGCGTTCAACCCTACCTCGCGGAGCCTTTTCAACACTCTCTCGATGTAGTCTGTGTGTTGCTCTCTCGTTCTATCGGTGTAGATAAGGATGTCGTCCAAGTAGATAGACACGAACTGTTCCAGCATGTCCATAAAAGTGTGGTTTATAAAGCGTTGCTACACCGCCGGTGCGTTGGTGAGTCCGAAAGGCATTACCAACTACTTGAAATTGCCTATATGCGTCGCGAACGTCGTGAGATCTTCCGTTTGCCCTTCTTTATTCCTTAGTCGATAGAACGCTTAGCGGATGTCCAGCTTGCTGAACTACTTAGCCTTAGCTACCCGCTGTATAGTTTCGTCGATTAGAGGCAGCGGTTACACATCTCTCTTAGTGACCTTATTAAGGCCTCGATAGTCTACGCAGAGTTGCAGACTACCCCCTAGTTTCCTTATAAAAAGAATCGGCGACGCGTACTCGGCAGAACTCGGCGTAATGAACTTCTTCGCTAGATTTTCGCGAACAAACACCTCTACCTGGTCCAGTTCGGCCGGTGACAGTCGTCTTAGGGGCTCGGTTCTTAGCAGCGTAGCTCCCTCTTTTAGTCGGATCTTGTTGTTATATTCCAGTCGATAGAGCGGCAGTAGGTTGGAGTCGGCTTTTGAGAACACGTCAGCGTAACTATAGAGCTCGTTTGGCAGCACCTTCAGTGGATCCACTTCTTCTTCCGCCATTATTTTTCGGTAGTCTTCGATGTCTTTTATTGAGATAGCGTAGATCTCATTGTCCGTTGATTTCGCGAGGGTCGTCAGGGCCTCCGAGCTCACTATTCCGACGGTGACCAGGGGTTCGGAACGATCGGACGGAGCCTCTTTGGCGGACTCTGTAGCTTCCGGCTTGACGGCGGCGGCTTCGGTGCCGTTTCCTAGGGTTTTGAACCTAATCGTTCCTTTATCTACGTTGACGATAGCTTTCTGGTTCTTTATCCATTTCTGCCCTATAATAATGTCAAATCTTCCGATATCCATAATTCGGAACGTCGCTTCCGTAGTGCGACCAGCCAAGGTAGTCCTTAATAGCACATAGTGCGTAACACTCTCTGTGTCTTGTCCGTTATATGCCGAAATCCGCGTCGGCGACGCTAGTTCCACTGGATAGCTGTATCCATTCGTCAGCTTCCGGACCAGTCGGTGGTGGATCGCCGCGCCAATAAGAGCTCCTGTGTCGATGAAAGCTTTCAACTGAAGTGGTTTGCTCGATCCGTCAAGGGGGTAGACAGTGATTGGAAGAATAATAGCTGTTTCCGTGTTCACTTCCACCGCCGCCGAGAGCGGATCGCTGCAGCTATTGATGCTCTCTCTTTCCGTTAGTGCCTTTCGCAGGGGTGCCCTATTTTTTACGCTAGATAGGGGGTCTATCCGTCCAGCCGGTCTTTTCCTATAATTCTTAACTGAACCCCGCCGTCTACGCTGTCCGTGTCGTTCGGCGCCTGTTCGATGGCTTGAATAGTCTTTCTCGGCAGTGGCAGCTGCTGCTTTATAGCTTGATACTCCTGCTTCTGCTTGTCCGATGCTTGGCATCTAGTGGCGATATAGCCGGGTTTTCCACACGCGAAACAGGTAGGGACGAACGCCGATTGTAGTAAATACGGCGACTGCTGGGGGGTTCGTCGGAAAGGCGCAGGGGCTCTGACTGTCTGCGCCGACGGTAGCGGCTTTTGAATCGGTTCGCGTAATTTCGCATAAGCGCTCAAGTTTCTCGCAGTGACTCTCGCCTGGTGCACGAAGCCCTTAAGGTCTTCGTCTTCTACAGACGCTATAGCGGCGGCCAGTTCAGGGCTCAGCTTCTGCCTTAATAGGTGGAGCTGCTTATCTTCCGCTACCCTCGCTCTAATAGCATATTTTCTGAACAATCCGTAGAACTCCTCGAATGTCTGCCAGTTCTGGTTAATCTTATCTAGTTGCTTACGTGCCGTCTTCTTTCGGAATAGGTCTCCGAAACGCTGGTCCAGCGCTTTGATCGCTTCTTCTGCGGTCGCCTCTTCCAGGTCCGCCACTAGCGAAAAAGCTTCTCCTTCCAACCGCGATTCCAGGTACGCCAATCTATCTCCGGCGTTGTTTAAGGCGTAATCGCGGCTTATCTTATTCTTGATCTTCTTCTTAAACGCCTCCTAGTCTTTAGGATCTCCGCCTCTGAACGCCGGTGGATCCGGTAGTAACGTTATTAACGTGCCGCCTTAACTGTAGGCCGCCGGTAAGGCGGTCTCTTCTTGTTCTTCTCGATGCAGTGGCAGCGGTGCTAACGACATCGCTGCTTCTATATCAGCTAGTTGGCCCTTCAGCGCCTTTAGCTGCGCCAGTCTATTCGCCGCCTGGTTCTCTAACACATCGATAATGGTTTCTGCCGATTCCTTCTCGGCCCTTACCGCTTTAGTTTCTTCTCTTAGTTGTCTGTTCTCTTCCAGCGTTCAGTAGAACAACGTCTTAATGAGGTCTATACTATCGTAGACCTTCCCTATCCTATTCTCGTTTACATAGTCTTCCAGCTCCTCGATCGTGCAGTCGTAGATCTTCCTATATTCAGCTATTCGTTCCTTGAAATCAGCGGTCTCTTCCGCCGTAAAACCTCTAATAATAATCTTATTATTAATAACACTGGAGCGTCTGCTCGCCCTGTCGGTCTTTCTCTTTCCGCGGCGGCCTGTTACGCCGCTCTCTACCGCTAAGAAGTCTTCCATCTTCTTACGGTGCCTTGGGTGTTGTTGTGGGTGCGCGTGCGTTATTCGGGTTTCCGGATGGTTCGACGGGCCCTTTCGCGCAGCGCGGAGTTGGTGTAGAGAGTGAGTTTGAGATATAATGATCCGGGCACGCAGATATAATTCAATACAGCCTTTTTGATGACTATATCTCGAACTAAGGAGGGAAAGGAATCTATGTAGTGGTGGTAGTGGCCTTTGATGGTAGTGGTGCCAAGGCCCGGCTCGGCCCGACCGGGCCGAGCCGAAATCCAGGGTCCACCCTATCAATCTGTCCTACCTCTTTCCACTGCTGCAACAATAAGCAGCTGTACGCCTACAACCCTAACAAACTCAAGGAATACCTAGTAGAACATAGGTCTAGAAAAGTATATAACACTGTTACCTTTATCGAGAAGACGTTTTATAAGAAAAAAAGAAGGGAACATAAAGCTAAGAGAGGAGATAGAAGCTGTAACAGCTAAGAAGGAATCGGCAGAGACTATTGTCGATATATTAGAGAACTAAGCAGCGATACGACTAGTGCAACTAAAGACACTAAGGGCTTAGCTAGCTAACATAGAAGCAGCGACGTTGTTGGCACTACTGCTATATTAAGAAGAACAAGCGGAAACTGCCTTACCTACTGCCTATAGTTAAGGTAGCACCTCGATAACAGTACTACCTAATCTACTAGCCTTTAGGGGTAGAGACCCTAAGGATTAGGAGGCCTTTAAGAAGAAGATAAGGAACATAATAAGTCGCGATTATGCTAGAAGTAGCAAAGAAGACAAGCTGGCCTATCTAGAAGTACAACTAGAAGCCGAAGCGTTCTCGCTAGGGGCGGACCTAGAAGATATAACCGACGACGAAGCTATTAAAGCCCTAGACCAATGCTTCGGAGACCCGTTTTGCAAGAAGACGGCATGCGAACAACTAGACAAGATTAGCCAAAACCGGCTAATATTTAAGGAGTTTTACAGACTGTTTAGGAAATATACTATTAGGGCTAAAGTGTCTAAGGATAAACAGTTACACTTACTAAGGCAGAAGTTAAACTCCGAACTGGCCGGAGCTATAGCTTTAGTAGAAGACAAAGACTTTAAGAGCTTCGTACACTAGGCAAGAGTTACTACTAGAAACTTAAACGTGTATAGAAAATTAGCATTGCGTAAACTAAACTAAAAGTTGTCGTTAGCTTAGGCAACGCGACCTTCCGCTCCTTTGCGAAGAGGCCCCTAGTAGCTATCTTATTCTGCGCGTTCGCCGTTCGTCCCTACTTGTTACATATATAGGAAGCCTAGCTATATTGCTACTAGATACTAGGTAACGACTTAGCAGAAGCAGGAATACTACACTACGAAGCCGCTACTGCTAAGGAAGACTATCTAAGCTATAGAGCTGGCGCCGAACGACACTGAGAGTGTAGACGGTAGAGTGCTATTAAGAATCTTAGGAAAAGACTAGCTAGATAGATAGGTCCCCTACCTAGTATAAACTATAGGGCACTACTACGAACTGCATTGCTAGAAGAAGGAGAGAGCATTAACATCTGTAACGATCCGCTCTTGGTAGCAGTGGAAGTAGACACAGAGACTGCTATTATCCTTCTAATTACTATCTATCCCCTTAACAGCTTGCACTGCTTCCTTTAGTTAAAAGCCTTTGTCGATATAGGAGCACTAATTGGTGTAGTAATTTACTATTGACTAGTTTAGAAACTAATAAAGGCATACAGCTATCTAGTCGAGCTAGCGTTGCTAATGCGAATTTCGGCATACAACAGACAAGATATAGAGAGCGTTATGCATTATATGCTGCTATAGACTATCCTAGCGAGTCGCACTATAGAAGCAACGTTCCGAATTATATACATTGGACAGTTTGACATTATTATAGGGCAGAAATAGATAAAGAACTAGAAAGCTGTTTTTAACGTAGGTAAAGGTACACTTAGATTTAATACCTAGTAGAGTAGCACTACTGCTGTTAAATTAGTTATAATAGTCGCTGCTAAACCAAACGTTACGTCTGTTAACGCAGTTCTAGCCAACCGTTCCGGCTCCCTAGACACTGTAGGAATAATATACCTCGAAGCCCTAACGACCCTCGCAAGGTCGCTAGAGAATAAGATCTATACTATCTTAATAAAAGATATCGAAGATTACCAGAAGATAATAGCAGAAGAAGGAGTAGATCTGCTAGAGGTGTTACTAAAAGAACTCTATAGCTATACTAACGTAGTCTTAAAAGCCGACTCTAACCTCCTGCTACTCTACCGACTAGAATATAACAACAATATCTGTTAAAAGGAAGGAGCTGCACTGCTAAGAACCGAACCCTTAAGACGATTATCTCTAGCCGAGCTAGACTAAGTAGAAGTGTTTGTTCGAGAAAACCTAGCGAAGAAGTTTATTATACTAAGCTCTGCTAAGTATACGTCGCTAATCCTTTTTATATAGGAACCTAGAGGTAGTCTCTAACTATACGTAGACTATAGAGGCCTTAATAAGGTTACTAAGAGAGACGTATACCTGCTGCTACTAATCGATAAGACTATACAACAAGTAGCGAAAGCTAAATAGTTTAGTAAACTAGATATTCGCTAAGCGTTCTACTAACTAAGGAATAAGGAAGGGCAGAAGGAAGACCTTACGACGTTCGCTACGCGCATAGGCAATTTTAAGTAGTTAGTTATACTTTTTAGACTTACTAATGCACTAGCGGTGTAGCAGCATTTTATAAATTATATCTTTATAGATATGCTAGAGCAGTTCGTGTCTATTAATCCGAGTACGCAGATATAATTTAATATAGCTATTTTAATAACTATATCTCGAACTAAGGAAGGAAAGGAATCTACGTAGCAGTAGGTAAGGACTTTAGGGGTAGGTGTACTAAGGCCTAGCTCGGTCTAGAAGGGCCGAGCTAAGATTCTAAGAGTCTACCCTATTACTTAGTCCTACCCCTTTCTGCTGCTGCAACACTACTCCCCTCTCTTACTAGCAGTCGGCCTCGACTGCTTACTTATCTTTCTCTTTTTTTTTATTTACTACCTTCTTTATTTTCTTCTGCTTTAGCATCTTCTTCTTCTATCTAATTTGCGACTCTTTCTGTAGAAAACCCTTCTTAGAGTCGACGTTACTTCTTCGTTTCTTCTATCTTAAAAATATCCTTCTTCCCTTATCTTCTTTCTTCTTATATTGTTGCTATCTAACGTCTTTTACTTAGCATCTATCTAACTGCAGCTGTCTGATCTAAGCTAGCAGCTATCTAAGCTACTGCGTAGCTAGCCTGTACGCTACTATAGAGGTCTATATATCTACTTGTAGTACGCTATCTCTTCTTTTTTTTCTTCTCTACTAAGGCTTTAAGCGCTACTAAAAAGCCGCTTTGTTGGCGTTAGCTTCGTTCTTTACTGTTATTATCCGACCTAGCAAGTCTGGCAGCTAATAATAGCAAGGGCGAAGACTGTTACAAAGTGCGCCGACTTAGTAGCGCCGTCTTTAGCCTTCTAGCTATTATCCAACTAGCAAAGCTAGTCGGCCGTAGTAGTAGAGCCGAAGACCCTAAGCAAGCGCGCTACCTCGATCATTTCTATTAGCTTCTATACTAATAGAGCGGACGCAGTTTTTCTTCTTCTTCTTTTAGAACTATTATTTTCTCTGCTACTTAGGCCTTAGCTTCTTCGGATTCCGTATATAAAACTCCTTTAGCAGCTCTACCAAATTTTAGAGATTCTCGACTAGATACTATTTATAGTCTTCTATCTATCCCTTCTATAAGATCCTTGCTTTAATAGATCCTCTTATCTTTCTTATATCTACTATATCTTCTACCTCCTATTCTTCTTCTTTACTATCTATCTCGATTGGTAGGGGCTTAGCGAACCCCTGTTCTAGAAGGCTGTCTTTAGGGTCTAGACTTAGCAGATCTAACTAAAAGACAATATAGAGCTAGAACGATTTTGGTAGCTAGAGCTAATAAGTTACTAGCGACTTTTTTTCTACTATCTTTAAAGGTCCTACGTAGTAGGGGTTAAGCTTAGCATTGCCTTTTAGCCTTTAGTTGCAGGTGTTAAGCTATACCTTTTAGCATTCTTCGAATTCTATTAGTAACTGTTTTCTATTAGCTCGTGTTACTATCTTCTTCTAAGCCGACTCTATTGCTTCTTTCGCTACCCGGATTGCTACTTCTATCTAAGACCTAAGCGCCTCTGCTGCTACAGTAGCGACTCTCTTTAACAAAGTAGCGGTAGAAGCTTCTAAAGAGCTAGGCTCGCTTAGCAGTTAAAAGCTTATTCTTAGAAGGTAACTATAAGCTATCTGTAACAGCGCTAGTAAGGTAGCCTCGGACTGTGCCGAATTGGCGCGGAATTCGGCTATCGGCAACACCTTAGCCTACTCTTCTTAATAATAACTGTAGAAGATTCGTAGATATTTTTCTATCTCGCAATTAGCTACTTTAGACGAACTGTCGGTCTAAGGGTAGGCAGCTATGCTAAGCTTTCTGTAGATTCTGAGAACTTAGTTAATAGCCTTCTATACGTTAGCAGTAAATTAAGACCCCCTATCTGTAGTAATAGTGTCTAGTAGGCTATAGTACTTCTATATATACTAAATTAGCATTCTCGCTGTTTCTTCTATAGTAGTTCCTTTATCCTTCGCTTAGTAGGGGATAAAGTAGCGTTCCTTGCTTAAGCAATCTACTACGTTAAGGGTAGCATTGTATCTATCGGAATCTAGTAGGCTGGTTACGAAATCTATTGTAATATGCTGCTATAGTTTCTTAGGGATTGGAAGTAGCTTTAACAGACCGGCCGGAAGGCCGTAACGTAGCTTCGCGACTCAGTATACATAACAATTAGGGATAAACTAGTAGATCTGCTTAAAGATCTATAGAAACTAGTAGACTGTCCTTATAGCTTCTATTATCTTCTTTAAGCTAGTGTAGCTAATATCCTTAGAACTATAGACTAGCTAGATAACCTCTGTATTTAGTTCTTCTAGAACTATTAGCTTCCCTAAACCGGTTCTGCCGAGCTTCTACTGCTAATTAAGCTGCTCTACTTTCTTGTAGAGCATCTCTTCCTTAGTCGGCTGCTCTACTACGCAGATCCCTGCTTCTTTTAACATCTTAGCGTCTACTATCTGCTTAGTTAACACCTTCTAGAACATAGTTGGGTCTTCTTTTGTACGGCTGGTCTTCCCCTCTCTTCTTGTTAGCGTATTAGCCTTTCTATTTTAAGCTCTGGGTCAATAAGTAATCTTGAAGTCGAACCCTAATAAGTAGGCAGTCTACTAAGCTTAGCGATATAAGAGCTTCTACGTCTTTATAAAATAGGTTAGAAACTAATAGTCTGTAAGGATCTAAACCGTACTCTTTCTAGCTATAAGCCCCAGCTTCTACTCCTCGAAAGCCTAGATAATAGCTAGTAGTTCTTTATCGTATATAGCGTAGTTCTGCTTAGCCTCGTTTATAGACTTACTAAGAAAAGCTACTAGATAGAGGACCTCGTCGTCGCTATATTAAGAAAGAACCTCTATAGTTACTATATCGGATACGTCCGTCTCTAGGTAGATTATCTGTTCTAGCCGAAAGTGCACTAGTACTAGCACTGAGGCCACTGCTTCTTTTAGCTAATTAAAAGCCTCTATGCACTTCTTATTCTATAGGCCGGCAGCCTCCTTCTTTAATGCCTTATTTAGTAGTCTTGCTATTTTGCTAAAGTCTTTAATAAACTGTCGATAGCAGCTGCAGAATCTAAGAAACACTCTAATTTAGGTAGTGTTTCCAGATTTCGGCTGCTTCCACTCTACGATAGTAGCGACCTTTAAGGAGTCTATCTAAATTCCCTCTCTGCTAACAATAAGGCCGAGATATTTAACCTTAGTCTAATAGAACTCGCTCTTCTTTGTGTCTGCGTTTAATCCAACCTTGCAGAGCCTAGTTAGTACTCTCTCGATGTAGTCTGTATACTGCTCTCTTGTTCTATTAGTATAGATAAGAATATCGTCTAAGTAAATAGACATAAACTGTTCTAGCATGTCTATAAAGATATAGTTTATAAAACGCTGCTACACTGCCGGCGCGTTAGTAAGCCCGAAAGGTATTACTAACTACTTGAAATTGCCTATACGCGTAGCTAATGTCGTAAGATCTTCTATCTGTCCTTCCTCGTTCCTTAGTTAGTAGAACACTTAGCAAATATCTAGCTTGCTAAACTACTTAGGTTTAGCCACTCGTTGTATAGTCTTATCGATTAGCGGCAACAGATATATATCTCCCTTAGTAACCTTTTTAAGGCCTTAGTAGTCTATATATAGTCGGAGGCTACCTCTAGGTTTCTATACGAACAGAATCAGTAATGTATAATTAGTAGAGCTTGGCGTAATAAACTTCTTTGCTAAGTTTTCTCGAACAAACACCTTTACTTAGTCCAGCTTAGCTAGCGATAATTGTCTTAGGGGTTCGGTTCTTAGTAGCGTAGCTCCTTCTTTTAATTAGATCTTATTATTATATTCTGGTTAATATAGCAGTAAGAGGTTAGAGTTAGCTTTTAAGAATACATTAGTGTAGCTATAGAGTTATTTTAGTAATACCTCTAACAGGTCTATATCTTCTTCTGCTATTATCTTTTAGTAGTCTTCGATATCTTTTATTAAGATAGTGTAGATCTTATTATCCGGCGACCTCGCAAGAGTCGTTAAAGCTTCTAAGCTTATTATTCCGATTGTATCTAGAGGGTCGTGATACGGATGTGGAGGTAGGGGGCTGGAAGGTGCTGGAAGGTGGCAGGCTTAGCGCACACTCAAATACCTCCACCTCCGCTTGTACGTAGATTCTTCCCTCTCCAGCCTTGGATATAGTTATCAAAGACGGGTATTGACCTTGCGTCTACTGCAGTCAGATTATTATATCCAAGGCTTAAACCCAACACCCAACCCGCACTACGCGAAAGAGCCCGTTGAATTACATCCAGGTACTCGAATAACGTACGTGCAACCGACAACCCAGAGTGTGTACTGTATATGTACAAAGGAGGCCGTTGAATTTTATCCGGTTACTTAATTGTGCATGTGCATACTACTCTACCCCCCCCCCCCTCCCCCGATCGAGAAGAAGAGAGAGTTTAGGGAAGAGAAGTGCCCCTATTAAGAAGAGAGAGAGTGCCCCTACAAGAGGGATATTAGGGAAGAGAGTGCACCTACGAGCAGATCGTACGAGTTTTAAAGTTTTAAGATAGGAGAGAGCGATAAAAGCGACAAGAAGGACGAGAAGAGCGAGAGAGCGACGAGAGAGCAACGAGAGCGAGAGAGCGACGACGACGGGAGCGACGACGACGAGAGCGCACCTAGCAGGACCTAGGGCAACGACATTCGTTTTTTTAGGTCTTTAACAGACTATTCTATTCGGACAAGGCCTATCGAGACAGTTCAGCAATCGGGACATTCAGTAATCGAGACATACAGCAATTGGTTTAGCGACAAGACAAGCGACACGTTCAGTACGAGAAGTACCAGCGAGCCCAAGCACCAGCAAGCCCTAAGCACTAGCAAGCACCCAGCACGAGCGACAAGAGCAGCACGAGCGACAAGTTCAGCAATCGCGACAATTAGGGACAAGACAAGCAGCATATTCAGCAATCGAGGTATGCAGTTTAGTACAAGGCAAAGCGACATAAGCAGCACAGCGACACGAGCAGCAAGGCAAAGCGACCCCGACGACCTCAGCGACATCCGCGACATCCAACCTCTGCGAGCTCCGCGACCTCTGCGAGCTCTACGACCTCCGCGACCTCTAAGACCTCTGCAACCGTCGAGAAGCGACGGCTCGAGAAGCGACGGCTCGAGAAGCGACGGCTCGAGACGGCTCGAGAAGCGACGGCTCGAGACGGCTCGAGAAGCGACGGCTCGAAAAGCGACGGCTCGAGAAGCGACCGTCGAGAAGCGAGCGACCGTCGAGAAGCGACCGTCGAGAAGCGAGCGACCGTCCGAGAAGCGAAGCGACGGCTCGAGAAGCGACCGTCGAGAAGCGAGCGACCGTCGAGAAGCGACTGTCGAGAAGCGACTGTCGAGAAGCGACCGTCGAGAAGCGACTGTCGAGAAGCGACCGTCTAAGAAGCGACACGTGTTTGCAAGACAACCTCTGCGAGCTCCGCGACCTCTGCGAGCTCTACGACCTCTGCGACCTCTAAGACCTCTGCAACCGTCGAGAAGCGACGGCTCAAGAAGCGACATGTGTTTGCAAGGCAACCTCCGAGAACTCCGCGACCTCTGCAGCAAACAAGGCAGCAAACAAGGCAGCAAACAAGGCACCAAAGCGACGTCAAAAGGCACGAGATTGAGGCTTAAAAAGGCACGAGATTGAGGCTTAAGAAGGCACGAGATTAAGGCTCAAAAAGGCATAAGACTGAGACTTAAAACGTACAGAAATTGAAGCTTAAAAGCGACCTCAAAAGCGACCTTAAAAGCGACCTGTTTTGGAGCGACCTGATTGGCCGATAGCGAAGCTGAATTTGCGACCCCTGCGACCTGGTTTAGCTGATTGCGATTAATGGGCTGATTGCGATTAAGGGCAATCGCTAGTTAGAGAGGGCGGTAGTGATACGGATGTAGAGGTAGGGGGCTGGAAGGTGCTGGAAGGTGGCAGGCTTAGCGCACACTCAAATACCTCCACCTCCGCTTGTACGTAGATTCTTCCCTCTCTAGCCTTAGATATAGTTATTAAAGACGGGTATTGACCTTGCGTCTACTGCAGTCAGATTATTATATCCAAGGCTTAAACCCAACACCCAACCCGCACTACGCGAAAGAGCCCGTTGAATTACATCCAGGTACTCGAATAACGTACGTGCAACCGACAACCCAGAGTGTGTACTGTATATGTACAAAGGAGGCCGTTGAATTTTATCCGGTTACTTAATTGTGCATGTGCATACTACTCTACCCCCCCCCCCCCCCCCCGATCGAGAAGAAGAGAGAGTTTAGGGAAGAGAAGTGCCCCTATTAAGAAGAGAGAGAGTGCCCCTACAAGAGGGATATTAGGGAAGAGAGTGCACCTACGAGCAGATCGTACGAGTTTTAAAGTTTTAAGATAGGAGAGAGCGATAAAAAAGCGACAAGAAGGACGAGAAGAGCGAGAGAGCGACGAGAGAGCAACGAACGAGAGCGAGAGAGCGACGACGACGGGAGCGACGACGACGAGAGCGCACCTAGCAGGACCTAGGGCAACGACATTCGTTTTTTTAGGTCTTTAACAGACTATTCTATTCGGACAAGGCCTATCGAGACAGTTCAGCAATCGGGACATTCAGTAATCGAGACATACAGCAATTGGTTTAGCGACAAGACAAGCGACACGTTCAGTACGAGAAGTACCAGCGAGCCCAAGCACCAGCAAGCCCTAAGCACTAGCAAGCACCCAGCACGAGCGACAAGAGCAGCACGAGCGACAAGTTCAGCAATCGCGACAATTAGGGACAAGACAAGCAGCATATTCAGCAATCGAGGTATGCAGTTTAGTACAAGGCAAAGCGACATAAGCAGCACAGCGACACGAGCAGCAAGGCAAAGCGACCCCGACGACCTCAGCGACATCCGCGACATCCAACCTCTGCGAGCTCCGCGACCTCTGCGAGCTCTACGACCTCCGCGACCTCTAAGACCTCTGCAACCGTCGAGAAGCGACGGCTCGAGAAGCGACGGCTCGAGAAGCGACGGCTCGAGACGGCTCGAGAAGCGACGGCTCGAGACGGCTCGAGAAGCGACGGCTCGAAAAGCGACGGCTCGAGAAGCGACCGTCGAGAAGCGAGCGACCGTCGAGAAGCGACCGTCGAGAAGCGAGCGACCGTCCGAGAAGCGAAGCGACGGCTCGAGAAGCGACCGTCGAGAAGCGAGCGACCGTCGAGAAGCGACTGTCGAGAAGCGACTGTCGAGAAGCGACCGTCGAGAAGCGACTGTCGAGAAGCGACCGTCTAAGAAGCGACACGTGTTTGCAAGACAACCTCTGCGAGCTCCGCGACCTCTGCGAGCTCTACGACCTCTGCGACCTCTAAGACCTCTGCAACCGTCGAGAAGCGACGGCTCAAGAAGCGACATGTGTTTGCAAGGCAACCTCCGAGAACTCCGCGACCTCTGCAGCAAACAAGGCAGCAAACAAGGCAGCAAACAAGGCACCAAAGCGACGTCAAAAGGCACGAGATTGAGGCTTAAAAAGGCACGAGATTGAGGCTTAAGAAGGCACGAGATTAAGGCTCAAAAAGGCATAAGACTGAGACTTAAAACGTACAGAAATTGAAGCTTAAAAGCGACCTCAAAAGCGACCTTAAAAGCGACCTGTTTTGGAGCGACCTGATTGGCCGATAGCGAAGCTGAATTTGCGACCCCTGCGACCTGGTTTAGCTGATTGCGATTAATGGGCTGATTGCGATTAAGGGCAATCGCTAGTTAGAGAGGGCGGTAGTGTGATAGTGATACGGATGTAGAGGTAGGGGGCTGGAAGGTGCTGGAAGGTGGCAGGCTTAGCGCACACTCAAATACCTCCACCTCCGCTTGTACGTAGATTCTTCCCTCTCTAGCCTTAGATATAGTTATTAAAGACGGGTATTGACCTTGCGTCTACTGCAGTCAGATTATTAAGTGATGTAACGCAGTACACTTAAGCCAAAAGGGACTGGTCAAGTAACTTGGAAGTGACTTAACCAATGTGTACCAGATATATAAACCTTGGCAAGGCATAGTAATGACACGGGCCAACCCACCCCGTATCACTACCCCCTGCGCTACAGGCTTACGACCTCGTAAGCTGCGCTTACTTACAGGCTACGTATGCGATTTGCACAGCCCCCCTATGCCGTATACGCAATCAACCCCCCCCCGGCAGGTCTGCACACAGCCAGCTGGACCTTTACCGGGTCTGCCTTATTCTGTACGCAGTAGTGGACAAACGGACATACGTCAACACTGCTTCCACTCTCCCGTTGAAAGATGCGCCCCCTGGGAATTGAACCCGGGCCTTTTATCGTACACTTTTAGCAGTCACTTCCGAGTTAAGTAATGTAACGCGGTACACTTGAGCCAAAAGGGACTGGTCAAGTAACTCGGAAGTGACTTGACTAATGTGTACCAGATATATGAACCTTGGCAAGGCATAGTAATAACACGGGCCAACCCACCCCGTATCAGGTCGGGCCGATCGATCGGAACTGCTCTAGTAGTTGTAACGTTCGGTTTCGCAGCAACGGCGATAACCAATTTAGCGGCGACAATGCCGCTCTGCTAAGTTTAAATCCGAGTGTGCCTTTACCTATATTAATAACGGCTTTCTAGTTCTTTATCTATTTCTGCCCTATAATAATGTTAAATCTTCCGATATCTATAATTTAGAACGTCGCTTCTATAGTAGGACTAGCTAGGATAGTTCTTAATAGCATATAATGCGTAACACTCTTAGTGTCTTGTCTATTGTATACCAAAATTCGCGTTAGCGACGCTAGCTCTATAGGATAACTATATCCTTTTATTAGTTTCTGAACAAATCGATAGTAGACCGCTGCTCCGATAAGCGCTCCTATGTCGATAAAGGCTCTTAACTAAAGGGGGCTGTACGAGCTATCGAGACGGTAGACAGTAATTAGAAGGATAATAGCAGTTTCTGTATTTACTTCTACTGCTACTAAGAGCAGGTTGTTATAACTGTTAATGCTCCCTTCTTCTAGTAATATAGATCGTGTTAGTGCCCTATTATCGTTGCTAGATAGGGGGCCTATCTATCTAGCTAGTCTTTTCCTAGGATTCTTAATAGCACTCTACTGTCTACGCTGTTAGTGTCGTTCGGTGCCGGCTCTATAGCTTGGATAGTCTCCCTTAGTAGCAGTAGCTTAGCAGCGCGATACTCCTGCTTCTGTTAAGCTGTCGCTTAGCATCTAGTAGCGATATAGCTAGTCTTTCTGTATATATAGCAAGTAGGGACGAAAGACGAGCGCAACGAATAAGATAGCTGCTAGATAAGAGCTTGTCGGAAAGGAGTAGGGAGTCGTATTGTCGGCGCCGACTGCTTCTAAATCGGTTCGCGCAATACCGATTTCGTATAGGCGCTGAGGTTTCTAGCAGTAACCCTTGCTTAGTGTACGAAGCTCTTAAGGTCTTTATCTTCTACTAAAGCTATAGCTATAGCCAGTCTAGGGTTTAGCTTCTGCCTTAGTAAATGTAACTGCTTATCTTCTAACACTTTAGCTCTAGTAGCATATTTTCTAAACAGTCTGTAAAACTCCTTAAACGTAAGCTAGTTCTAGTTAATCTTATCTAGTTGCTTACAGACTGTTTTCTTTTAGAAGGGGTCTCCGAAGTGTTAATCTAGCGCTTTAATTGCTTCTTTAGCAGTTGCTTCTTCTAGGTCTGCTACTAACGAAAAAGCTTTACCCTCTAATCGCGATTCTAGGTAGGCTAATCTGTCTTCTTTACTATTTCTAGTATAATTGTAGTCTATCTTGTTCTTTATCTTTTTCTTAAATGCCTCCTAGTCCTTAGGGTCTCTGCCCCTAAACGCTAGTAGGTCTAGTAGTAACGTTATTAGAGTGCTACCTTAACTGTAGGCTGCTAGTAAAGCGGTCTCTGCTTGTTCTTTTCGATGTAGTAGCAGCACTAACGATATCGCTGCTTCTATATTAGCTAACTAAGCCTTTATTGCCTTTAGTTATGCTAGTCGATTTGCTGCCTGGTTTTCTAGCATATTAATAATAGTTTCTGCTAATTCCTTCTCGGCTCTTACTGCTTCTATTTCCTCTTTTAGTTGCCTTTTCTCTTTTATATTCTTATAAAACTTCTTCTCGATTAAGGTAATAATGTCGAACACCTTCCTAGCTCCTTGTTCTGCTAGATATTCTTCTATTTTATCCGGCGTGCGTGTATATAGCTCTGTATAGCCTGCTATGCCCTTCTTTGCTTTATCTGTCTCTTCTTCTATAAGGCCCTTAGTAGCCGTTCTATTGTCGAGGATGCTAGTGCGCCTATCCCTTAGTCTGTTAGTCTTTCTCTTTCTACTATAGCCTGTAACGCTGCCCTCTACTATTAAGAAGCCCTCTATAGTCTTCTTATAGTGCTAGTGTTTTAGTTTGGTTTGTAGTGTACGCATGCGTTGTTCGGGTAGCCGGATAGTTTAACGGACCCTTTCGCGCAGTGCAGGGTTAGTATAGGTAGTAAGTTTAAGATATAATAATCTAAGCATATAGATATAATTTTATATAGCTGTTTTAATAACTATATCTCGAACGAAGGAAGGAAAGGAATCTATATAGCAGTAGGTAGGGGCTTTAGGGGTAGTGTGCTAAGGCCCGGCTTAGTCTAGAAGAGCTAAGCCGAAATTCTAAGGATCTACCCTATTACTTAGTCCTACCCCTTTCTGCTACTATAATAGGGACAAATGTCGGACGCAGCAGATAGGACGATTGCTAGGGTCTGTGTTAGAAAGATAAAGAGGGCCGAATGGATAGCGCGAATAGTGGCCGCTAACCTAGCTCTTAGACAGCTAGTTTTCCCGTATTTATTTATATTCCTAGCTATAACTCTTACTTAGTCTACGAAGGCTTAGAGGTCTCTAGTTCTTATAGAGACTAGGGCATTAGCTAGTTCTAGCCTTAGCTTCTTTCTTAGCAGGTATAGTTATTTGCTCTCTAATATCTTCGCTTAGATTGTATACTTCTAGAATTGTCTATAAAACTCTTCGAATAACAGCTAGTTCTAACGAACTTTACCGAGTTGTTCGCAAGCTGTCTACTTATAGAAGTGGTCTGCGAAGCGCTAGTCTAGGGCTTCGAGAGCCTTAGCGGTAGTAGGTCCTTCTAAATCTGCTACTAGCGTAAACGACTTACTGTCTAGTCGCAATTAAAGGTATACTAACCTGTCCTCTTTGCTGTTGTTAGCATAATCGCAGTTTATCTTATTTATTATCTTTATCTTAAAAACTCCCTATGTCTCCAGGTTTCTGCTGCTAAAGGCCTATAGGTTAGGTAGTAACATTATCGAGATGCTACCTTAACTGTAGGCTGCAGGTAAGGCGTAGTTAGTATAGCCTTCTGCTAGCAGCAGCAGCAGTGCCGACGACGTTGGCACTGCTATATTAGCTAGCTAGGCCCTTAGCGTATTTAGTTAAGCTAATCGTATCGCTAACTAATTCTCTAGTACTTCGATAGTAGTCTCTACTAATACCCTCTTAGCTGTTGCTATTTCTACCTCCTCTCTTAGCTGTCTATTCTCTTCTATCTTCTTATAAAATATCTTCTTAATAAAGGTTATAGTGTTATAAACCTTCTTAACCTTATATTCTATTAAATACTCCTTAAGCTCGTTAGGCATATAGGCGTACAGCTCTTTGTAATCTGCTATTTGCTCCTTTACTTTATTTGTCTCTTGTGCTATAAGGCCTTTAGCGACTACCTCTTTGTCTATAGCGCTAGTGCGCCTATCTCTCGCTCTGTTAGTCTTTCTTCTTCTGCTATAGCTAGTAACACTGCCTTCTACTGTTAAGAAGCTCTCTATAGCCTTCTTATAGTACTAGTTGTGTTGGTTATAGTTGTAAGGTGCGTATGTATTACTTGGGTAGCTAGATGCAGTTTAACAGTCCCTTTCGCATAGTATAGTAGTAGTATAGATAGTAAGTTCGAGATATAATAATCCGAGCGTATAGATATAGTTTAATATAGCTGTTTTAATAACTATATCTTAAACTAAGGAGGGAAAGGAATCTATATAGCAGTAGGTAAGGGCTTTAGGGGTAGTATGCTAAGGCCTAGCTCGGTCTAGGAGGGCTAAGCCGAAATTTTAAGAGTCTACCCTAGTACTTAGTCCTACCCCTTTCTGCTACTGTAATAGGGCGGGAGGTAGTAATACGGACAGGTAGCATAGTTACCTACCTAGTCTAGTTACAACCTAACCTAATAATCCGAGTATATAGATATAATTTAATACAGCTGTTTTAATAACTATATCTCGAACTAAGGAAGGAAAGGAATCTACGTAGCAGTAGGTAAGGGCTTTAGAGATAGTGTGCTAAGGCCCGGCTTAGTCTAGAAGGGCCGAGCCGAAATTCTAAGGGTTTACCCTATTACTTAGTCCTACCCCTTTCTGCTACTGCAACACTACCCCTCTTCCTTACTAGTAGTCGACCTCGACCGCTTACTTAGTGCTCTCTCTCTTCTGCTTTTTTTTTAATTCGACTTTTCCTTCTTCTGCTTCTACTATATCGTCTTTTTATCTTATCTTATTTACAGTTCTTTCTATAGAAAACCCTTCTTAACATTAATGTTACTTCTTTGTTTTATCTATCTAAAAAATATTGTTCCTTTGTTATCTTCCTTTTTCTTCTTATATTATTGTTATCTAAAGCCCTTTATTAGCGTCTACTAGATCGAAAAGAGCTATCTAATCTAAGCTAGTAGCTATCTAAGCTATAGTATAACTAGTCTATACGCTACTATAGGGGTCTATATAGATCTATCTATAGCTCGCTATCTCTTCCTCCTTTTCTTCTCTACTATAGCCTTAGATGCTACTGTAAGGCTGGTTTAATAGCATCGGCTTCGTTCTTCGCTATTATTATCCTTCTAGCTAAGCCGGCAGATAGTAGTAACAGAGAGCAAAGACTGTTACAAAGTGCACTAACGTAGTAGCACTATCTTCGGCCTTACTGCTATTATCTAGCCGGCCAGGCCAGCAGTAGTAGTAGTAGAGCTGAAGACTCTAGCTAAGCAATCGCTAGAATCGTTTCTATCAGCTTCTATACTAATAGAGCAGACGTAGCTTTTCTTCTTCTTCTATAGCTATTAGCTTTAGAGCTACTTAGGCTTTGGCTTCTTTAGGTTCTGTATATAGAACTCCTTTAGCAGCTCTACCAAATTCCGGAGATTCTCGACTAGATACTATTTAAAGTCTTCTAGCTATCCCTTCTATAAGATCCTCGCTTCGATAGTCCCTCTTATCTTTCTTTTATCTACTGTTGCAGCAGTGGAAAGGGGTAGGACTAAGTAATAGGGTGGACCCTCGGAATTTTGGCTTGGCCCTTCTGGACCGAGCTGGGCCTTGGCACGCTACCCCCCCCCCCCCCCAAAGGTCTCGTCCACTACTACATAGATTCCTTTCCCTCCTTAGTTCGAGATATAGTTATCAAAAAGGCCGTATTAAATTATATCTGCGTGCCTAGATTATTATATCTCGAACTTACTCCCTACACTACTCCTGCGCTGCGCGAAAGGGACTGTTAAATTATCTGGACCCCTAAATAACGCACGCGCACTACACCAAACCAAACACCAGCACTGTAAGATAGCTATAGAGAGCTTCTTAACGGTAGAGGGCGGCGTTACAGGCCGCAGCGGAAAGAGAAAGAATAATAGACCGAGGGATAGGCGTATTAGCATCCTCGACAACGGAATAGCTACTAAGGGCCTTATAGAAGAAGAGATAGATAAAGCGAAGAGGGGCATAGAGAGCTATGCCGAGTTGTACGCACGTACGCTAGAAGAAATGGAAGAGCATCTAGCAGAGAATGGAGCTAAGAAGGTGTTTAACATTATTACCTTTATCGAGAAGAAGTTTTATAGGAACACGGAAGAGAACAGGAGACTAAGAGAGGAAATTAAAACGGTAAGAGCCGAGAAGGAATCGGCTGAGACTATTATAGATATGCTGGAAAACCAAGCGGCGAACCGACTGGCACAACTAAAAGCGATAAAGGCTCAGCTAGATAAAATAGAAGCAGCAATGTCGTTGGCGCTGCTACTGCATCGAGAAGAACAAGCAGAGACCGCCTTACTAGCGGCTTACAGCTAAGGCGGCACCTTAATAGCAGTATTACCGGATCTACTAGCGTTTAGAGGCGGAGACCCTAAAGATTGGGAAGCGTTTAAGAAGAAGATAAAGAACAAGATAGACCGTAACTATGCCGGAAACAGCGCTAGAGATAGATTAGCATACCTAGAGTCGCGATTAGAAGGTAAAGCTTTTTCGCTAGTAGCGGACCTAGAAGAGGTAACTGCTAAAGAGGCAATTAAAGCGCTAGATTAACGTTTCGGAGACCCCTTCTGGAAGAAGACGGCCTGTAAGCAGCTGGACAAGATCTACTAGAACCGACAGACGTTTAAGGAATTCTATAGGCTATTCCGAAAATATGCGATTAGGGCCTAAGTAGCGGAAGATAAACAGCTCTACCTACTAAGGCAGAAGCTGAACCCTAAACTAGCAGCAGCTATAGCGTCAGTGGAAGACGAAGACCTTAAGAGCTTCGTGTACAGAGCAAGAGTTACTGCGAGAAATCTAAGCGCTTACGCGAAATTGCGTAAATCGAACTAGAAGCTGTCGATAACGCAGGCAACGCGACTCCCTGCACCTTTCCAGAGAGCGCCTCCGCAGCTATCTTACTAGTTACCGCGTTCGTCGTTCGTTCCTACCTGCTACGCGTATAGAAAGCCTAGCTATATCGCTACGAGATGCTAAGCATTAGACAAGCAGAAGCAGGAGTATCGTGTTATAAAGCAGCTACAGCTACAGCTACCAAGAAAGACTATACAAGCTATAGAGCTGGCTCCGAACGACACCGACAGTGTAGACGGTAGAGTGCTACTGCGAATCCTAGGAAAAGACTAGCTAGAAGGATAGGCCCCCTATCTAGTATAGAAAACAGGGCACTAACAAGAACTACGTTACAGAAAGATAAGAGCATTAACAGCTGCAGCGATCCGCTCTCGGCGGCGGTGGAAGTGCACACAGAAACAGCTATTATCCTTCTAATTACTGTCCACCCTCTTAACGGATCGAGCAAACCACTTTAGCTAAGAGCTTTTATCGACACGGGGGCCCTTATCGGAGCGGCTATCCACTATCGATTGGTTTAAAAGCTAATAAAAGGATACAGCTATCCAGTAGAGCTAGCGTCGCCGACACAGATTTCGGTATACAACGGACAAGACACAGAGAGTGTTACGCACTATATGCTATTAAAGACTACCTTAGCAGGTCGCACTACGGAAGTAACGTTCCGAATTATAGATATCGGAAGGTTTGACATTATTATAGGGCAGAAATAGATAAAGAACTAGGGAGCAATTATTAACGTAGGTAAAGGTACACTCAGATTCAGAACACCAATTAGCGGCTTAGCCGCCGTTAAATCAGTTACCGAGGTCGCAGTAGAACCGAACGTTACGACTATCGAAGAGGTTCCGAAGGATCGGCCCGACCCTTAAGACACGATTGGAATAAGAAGTTCAGAAGCTTTAACGACCCTTGCTGTTAGGGGCGCGCCGCCCGGCCCAGGCCCTAAACCCGACCTAAGCTGACCGTCGCCCTAAGGACTGCAACTTAGCGGCGCCAGCACGACCCCACCCTCCGTACGGAACCACCGACAGGACCCCACTCCTGTACAGAGGGAGAACACTACGGTCCCGCGCAAAGGGGAGCTACTGCCCCTCCGAATAGGGGGTAAGCTATGCACTACTGTATAGAGGAGGTAAATCCCGACCCTCTGTACGGAGGGTGAACCTGGCACCCCTGCACAAGGGGAAAATTGCTGGCTTGGCTTTATAGGTACAAATCGTACGGCAGCAGACGACGAAGGAACTGCCTATTAGTTCCTTTATATAGATACCTAACCTTAAGTTTCTAAATCAAGATTCTTAAGCCCCTTACATTAGGAACTAATCTTACTGTCGGTAACTGCAGTAATAGAACAAAGATAGACGGCGACATCCCTATAGAACCTACGGCCATAGAGGGACATATGCACTGCATATACGATAAGCTGCTAGAAAGCAAGAGGCAGCTCGAACAACAAGTAAGCTACCAGGCTGCGATAATTTCCCAACAGGAACAGGAGCTACGACAGCTTAGGGCGTCCGATCGCGATCCGACCCCTACGACGACGACGAACACTATAACCTACACCCCGACCCCTAAGAGCAAACTCCCCGACGTCTCTACATACGATAGTAAGGCTCCGGCCGAGTACTCCTCCTAGGCAGCTTAGATGCGCTCTAAGCTCCTAGTCGACTTAGGAGCATACCCGACCGAGCTAGACAAGGTAGTCTACCTCTTTAGGAGGTTAAAGGGCAGGGCGGCAGCACGAATTCTGCTGTACTACGAGACGGCTATCGCCAACTTGGCGATAGCTACGACGACGATGCTCTAGGCAGCTCTAGACAAGAGCTACAAGGACCCGGACCGCGAGAGCCGAGCACTCCTACGGGTTAATACGATAAAACAAGGACGCAAGACCGTACGAGAATTCCTCGCAGAATTTAACCAGACTTTGGTAGAAGCAGGGGGTCTCTAATAGGAGGATAGGATAAAGATTACCTCTTTAGAGGTAGGCCTCTCTAAGGAGATTATAACGGGGCTAGTAGGTGTAATGCGGCTAGCTACGTACGAGGAATTCTGCGACCTTCTTAGGATAGTCGACGACCAGCAACGCAGGCTGGGACGGATAGGCCGTGCTTAGGAGATAAGACAACCCCCCTAGCGACAGACAGACGCTATAGACTAGGAACTAACGACGACGAGGGTAGCAGCAGCAGCTACCGTACGGCTAAGGGCCGCTACTAAAAAGGCGCAATAGGTAGATACGGCCACCCTTAACAGGAGGCGAGCAGAAGGGAGCTGCTACCAGTATAGCAAGATAGGCTACACTGTACAGAATTGCAGGCTTCTGCTAGCAGAGAGACCTAGGGGACGGCCGACCACTGCGAGGATAGCAACTGCAGCGCCTTAACAAGAAGATCAGGCGTCCTACTCGGACGACGACGAGTCGGGAAAAGAGTAGCCTCTAAGCGAAGACTCTGCTAGAGGTGGGTGCGAGATAGACTGCCAAATCAAAGCGTTACTTGGCTATCTTTTAAGAGCAATCACATAACGACGACGCTGTTTATCGTACGGCCAACGTTAAACAGGTCCGCAACAGTACGGACATTAATTAACACAGGATGTTTAGTGTATAGAGTAATTAGCGAGGACTTCGTACAGAGACATCGGATTAAGACGACCCCTACGGTACCTGTACGCATGCTGGGCATTACCGGGCGAGGACCGGACATTACCTATATAGTGAAAGTAACAACAGAGGTACAGGGACACTACGAGCGAGACTTATACCTCTATGTCGTACAAGACAAGTTAGGGTATAACCTAATACTAGGAAAGCCTTAGATAGAGCGCTAGAGGGGCAAGCTAGACGTCGGACGAGGACGGCTGTACCTGGCAGTAACGAAGCGGAGGATCCGGGACTAGGGGAGGTCCCTACAAGGTAGCAATGCTAAGGCCAAAATTAACACAGCAACGGCGGACATCGAGAAGGCATTGGCATCTAAGGAGGCGACAAACCCCTGTACGAAGCTCCTAAGAGAGTATATAGGGTACCTGGACCTCTTTGAACCAAAGTCGGCCTCGAAGCTGCCGCTACACCGAGGAGAAGGGATTGATTATAACATCTAGCTAGAACCCTGTCCGGATAGGGGCCTGCTAGAGGTACTGTACGGACCGCTGTACGGAATGTCCTCTAGAGAACTCTTAGTACTGCGCAAGACGCTGGACGACCTGCTTGCTAAAGGGTTTATTCGGGCCAGTACGTCGTCCGCAGGAGCCTTAGTGCTGTTTGTCTACAAGGAGGGGAAGGCCGGATTGCGTTTCTGCATAGACTACAGAGGCATTAACGCGATTACTAAGAAGGACCGGTACCCCCTACCCCTTATTAAGGAGACCCTCGGGCGGATTAGCAAGGCGAAGTAGTTTACTAAGCTTAACGTAGTCTTAGCCTTCTACAAGATACAGATCAAGGAAGGTTGTAAATAGATAACAGCCTTCCGTACGAGATACGGCCTTTTTAAGTAGCTTGTTACCCCCTTCGGCCTTGCCAATACACCGGCAACCTTCTAAAGGTACATTAACAAGTCCCTACAAGGGTTACTAGACGACATCTGCTCGGTATACCTCGACGACACCCTGGTTTTTACAGACGGCACCTATGCAGATTACGTACAAGATGTCAAGAAGGTACTGGACCGACTGCAGCGGGCAGGCTTGTACCTCGACATTAACAAATGTAAATTCGGCGTCGAACGTATGAAATACCTAGGCTTTATTATCGAGGCAGGGAAAGGCATTAGTATAGACAGGAAGAAGATTAATGCTATCAAGCAATAGAAGCTACCTACAAACGTTAAGGGCGTACAGGAATTTCTTAGGTTTGCCAACTTCTACCGCCAGTTTATACGGAGCTACTCGGAGATCGTACGCCCCCTAGTTAAGCTAACACACAAAGACAAGCAGTTTAAATAGACGGACGAATGTAATAGGAGCTTCGACAAGCTAAAGGAGCTCTTTACTACAGGACCAACGCTCGCCGCCTTCAACCTAGAGCATACGACAATACTGGAAACTGACTCCTCGGGGTACTGCATTAGGGGTATCCTGTTACAGGTAGGCTCGGACGGACTCCTATACCTATACGCATACTTCTCTAAGAAGAACTCCCTAGCCGAGTGCAACTACCCTATCTACGACAAAGAGTTGCTAGCAGTTGTACGGTATTGCAAAGCCTAGGATAGAGAACTCTGCTCAGTGCCTAAGTTCCTCGCCCTAACAGACTACAAGAACCTGGAATACTTCACTTAACCCTAGAAGCTGTCCGAGAGGCACGTACGATAGGCAATGTACCTAAGCTAGTTTAACATAAGACTCTAGTACCGCAAGGGTAAGGATAACAGCAGGGCCGATGCACTGTCTAGACAGGACCAGGACATGCTAACGACATACGAAGACGACCGGCTAAAGATACGAACATTCCAGATGTTTAAGGGGGAGCTAGGCAGGGAGACTATCTGCCTAGCGGCGACACACCTATAGGAACCCTAACTGCAAGCATAGGAAGAGGCAGTGGAAAAGGACGAGGTATACCTAGGGGCCTGTACAGCAATCTAGGAAGGGCAACGGAAGCTCCTAGCCGAGCTCTATCTTAAAGTGTCGGCAGCCGAGTGCTTAGTAGACGAGGAGAACAACCTAAAGTTCAGAAATCGGATATAGGTCCCGGCAGACGAGAAGCTCCGTACGAGCTTAATACAACAGGCGCATAACTCTATAGCTACCGGACACCTAGGGCGCGAGGAGACGTACAGCATTATCGCCCGGGATTACTACTAGCCAGCGATAGCGAAGGATATTCGCAGGTTCGTACAGAACTGCGATGTGTGCAGACGGACGAAGCCCTAGTGCGAGCTAAAGCATAGGCTACTAAAGCCCCTGCCAATACTGGACCGACCCTGGCAAGATCTAACGGTAGACTTTGTTATAGACCTCCCTAAGAGCGACGGACAGCGAAACATTATAGTAGTTACAGACAAGCTAACGAAGGGGGTAATACTAGAGGGAATAGACTCTATTACAGCTAAGGACACTGCCTAGGCCTTTATACGGACGACGTTCAGCAAACACGGTTTCCCTAGGTTAATTGTATTAGACCGGGGGACACAGTTTACGAGCCAGCTCTAGGCAAGGGTCTGCCAGTTGCTAAAGATAGAACGTCGCCTGTCAACTGTATAGCACCTGTAGACAGACGGGGCGACGGAGAGGGTCAACTTAACATTGGAAGCATACCTCTAAGCGTACGTCGACTATAACCAGACGAACTAAAACTAACTTCTCCCTATAGCGGAGCTAGCTATTAACAGTCGTACGGCCAATGCTACAGGACTGTCCCCCTTCTTTACGACCTATAGATACGACTACTCCCCGCTTACACCGACCCTAAGTAGTAACACCCTGCGCCCTGTACGATCCCCAATTTAGCAAGGAGAGGCTATCGTACGGACGATTACAAACGCTTACCGATAGGCAAAGGCGAGCCTAGCTATAGCTTAACAGAATGCGGAAGAGCAGGCTAACAAGGGACAGCAGGCTGCACTAAGGTACGAGGCAGGGGATAAGGTCTAGCTAAACCAGCGAAACATCTGTATAGACCAGCTAAGCAAGAAGCTGGATTGGAGGAACAGGAAGTTTATAGTAGTTCGGCTAGTAGGGATATACGCTGTACGACTAAACACTCCCCTAGGGATCTACCTAGTCTTTTACGTAGACCTCGTACAGCCGGCGAACACGGACCCCCTGCTGCACTAGACGTCTAACGACGTGCGCCTACCTGCAATTATAACTAAGGGCTAGGAAGAGTATAAAGTAGAGGGGATCCTTAAGGGTCGGAGGAAGCGGGGGAAGGCAGAGTACTTAGTAAAATAGAGAGGATAGGCAGAGCCTACGTAGAAACCGTACAAGGCTCTGCAAGATACAGCTGCACTAGACAGGTAGGAGGAGAACTATCCCCCTGCCTAGCTACAGTAACACTACGCTGTACGACGGAAGGAGGCACGATCTACCCTAAGGATAGGGTAGCTGTAGGCAGACTAGGGTTGTCAAAGGATCGAGCACTACGATGTAGGACACTACGGCCCTGCTAACACAACATCGTACGACACTGTACGAGATAAAAGGCTAGAAGAAAGGAACAGCCAAGGGACGAATAGGAGGGGAGTAGAAACAGGAGGAGTTAAAAGAAAACTGTCCGAAATTCCTTACGCTACCTAGGGGGGGGGGGGGGGGGGGGGGCTTACTAGCTACCCCCTCCCCCTAAGAAACTAGAGCTACCTACTCATTATCCGAGACCTCTACTACCTCGGGCCCGGCCGGGCCTCTACCCCTACTAGGACTAGCCCCAGGAAGCGGAGGCACCCCCCTACCCCTACGTGCCTCCCCTAGACAGCGGAAGGGGCAGTAGAAGGAGCTATCCTTCTACTTGCACGAGGTATACACCCTAGCCCAGAAGCCTAGGAGGCGGTATAGGCTAAGTGTAGGCTAGGGGGAGTTGGGGCAGGGGGCATAGAGCTGGCCCTAGGTAGCGATAAGGAGGGCATTAACGTACGACGGCTAGGCCGTGCCTACCCGCTCGGGTATAACCTAGATAGGGTTACACTAGAAGGCGTAGAAGGGGAGCCCGGCCGCATCCTGCTGCTCGCAGGTATAGCACCTAAGATGTTAGCCCAGACTGTACGGAAGACGGGATTCTGTACGAACCGGAGGAGTAGCTGCTAGTCAAGTTAAGGGTCCTACTCCTAGAGGGCGAAATAGGGGGGAACCCTAGCTAGAGGAGGGGAGGAGGCGGGGCTAGCAACTACAGGGGAGCTATCGGACAGGGCGGACGACATAGTAGATAGTAGCTAGTAGTAGTTAATAGTTAGTAGTTAGTAGCTAGTAGTAGTAGTAATAGTAGATAGTAGATAGTAGACGGTAGTAGATAGACGGTAGACGGTGTAAGGGAAGGAAAAGAGGGGGGAAGGCTAGAGCCAACTGCCTGCTGTAAGGGAAATAGCAAACAAAGCAGCTGCTACAAACAGGTAAAATAGTAAGAGGCAACTACAACCTAAGGGAAGTAGCGAGGGGCGACGACTTAGACGACCGGACAGAATAGGAAGCCGCAACCTGCCAAAGAAACAACAGGAGCTGGTTGATTTAGGCGCGACGCTGTACAGAAGAAAAACTACGAGAAGGGAAGGGGGGGGTATTGTTAGGGGCGCGCCGCCCGGCCTAGGCCCTAAACCCGACCTAAGCCGACTATCGCCCTAAGGACTGCGACTTAGCGGCGCCAGCACGACCCTACCCTCTGTACAGAACCACCGACAGGACCCTACTCCCGTATAGAGGGAGAACACTACGGTCCTGCACAAAGGGGAGCTACCGCCCCTCCGAATAGGGGGTAAGCTATGCACTACTGTATAGAGGAGGTAAATCCCGACCCTCTGTACAGAGGGTGAACCTAGCACCCCTGCATAAGGGGGAAATTGCTAGCTTAGCTTCGTAGGTACAAATCGTACGGCAGCAGACGACGAAGGAACTGCCTATTAGTTCCTTTATATAGATACCCAACCTCAAGTTTCTAAATCAAGATTCTTAAGCCCCTTACACTTACGAGGTCGCCAGACAACGAGATTTACGCTATCTTAATAAAAGACATCGAAGACTACAGGAAGATAATAGCGGAAGAAGAAGTGGATCTATTAGAGGTGTTACTAAAAGAACTCTATAGTTACACTAACGTGTTCTTAAAGGCTAACTTCAACCTCCTGCCGCTCTACTAACTGGAATATAACAACAAGATCCGACTAAAAGAAGGAGTCGCGCTGCCGAGAACGGAACCCCTAAGACGCTTATCGCTAGCCGAGCTGGACTAGGTAGAAGTGTTTGTTAGAGAAAACTTGGCAAAGAAGTTCATTACGCCAAGCTTAGCAGAATATACGTTACTAATTCTTTTCGTACAGAAACCTAGAGGTAGTCTCCGACTGTGCGTAGATTACCGAGGCCTTAATAAGGTTACTAAGAGAGATGTGTATCCGCTGCCTCTAATCGATAAGACTATACAACGAGTAGCTAAGGCTAAGTGGTTCAGCAAGCTAGACATCCGCTAAGCGTTCTACTAGTTAAGGAACGAAGAAGGACAAACTAAAGATCTTACGACATTCGCTATGCGTATAGGCAATTTCAAGTAGTTGGTAATGCCTTTCGGACTTACCAACGCACCGGCTGTGTAGCAACGCTTTATAAACTACACTTTTATAGACATGCTAGAACGGTTCATTTTAATCTACTTAGACAACATTCTAATCTACACTAAAGGAACGAGAGAGCAACACACTGACTACATTCAGAGGGTGTTAAAGAGACTCCGCGAGGTCGGATTAAACGTAGACACAAAGAAGAGCGAGTTCTATTAGACCAAAGTTAAATATCTCGGTCTTATTGTCGGAAGTAAAGGAATTTGGATAGACCTGTTAAAAGTAGCTGCTGTCGCAGAATGGAAGCAACTGACATCTGGAAACACTACGTAAATCAGAGCGTTTCTCAGATTCTGCAGCTACTATCGACAGTTTATTAAGGACTTTAGCAAGATAGCGAGACTACTAAATAAGGCGTTAAAGAAGGAGGCTGCTAGCCTATAGAATAAGAAGTGTACAGAAGCTTTGAACCGACTAAAGGAGGCGGTAGCCTTAGCGCTAGTGCTAGCGCACTTTGGACCGGAAAAGACAATCTATATAGAGACAGACGCTTCTAACACAGTAACAGTAGGGGTCCTTTCTTAATACGCTAACGACGACGAAACCCTCTATCTAGTAGCTTTCTTTAGCAAGTCTATAAATAATGCTAAACGGAACTATGCTATCTATAATAAAGAACTGCTAGCTATTATTCAGGCCTTCGAAGGGTGGAAACTGGAGCTTATAGCTAAACAGAGCACGATCTAGGTCCTTACAGACTACTAGTCGTTGACCTACTTTATAAAGACGTAGAAGCTATTACGCTGCCAAGCACAGTAGGCTGCCTACCTGTCCGGATTTAATTTTAAGATTACCTATCGACCTGGAGCTTAAAATGGAAAAGCTAATATACTAACCAGAAGAGAAGGAAAGACTAGCCGAGCGAAAGAAGACCCAAACATGTTCCAGAAGGTGTTAACCGAACGGATAGTAGACGCAGAGGTATTAAGAGAAGCAGGGATCAGCGCAATAGAACCTCTAACCGAAGAAGAGACGCTCTATAAGAAAGTGGAACAGCTTAATTAGCAGTAGAAACTCGGCAAAACCGGCTTAGGGAAACTAATTGTTCTAGAAGAACTGATTACAGAGGTTATATAGCTAGTCTATAGATCTACAGATGTAGGCCACGCAGGATCAAAGAAGACAATAGAAGCAGTAAGGACGACCTACTAGTTCCCGCGAATTTTCGAGAAGATCTACTGGTTTATTACTAACTGTTACGTATGCCGAGCAGCGAAGCCACGTTACGGCCTTCCGGCCGGCTTGTTAAAGCCACTTCCGATCCCCGAGAAACTATAGCAGCACATTAGAATAGACTTCGTAACCGGCCTGCTAGATTCCAACAGATATAACGCTACGCTTAATGTAGTAGATCGACTAAGCAAAGAGCGCTATTTTATCCCCTACTAAGCTAGGGATAAAGGAACTACTGCAGAAGAAACAGCGAGAATGTTGATCCAGCACGTATAGAAGCACTACAGGCTGCCGGACACTATTACTACAGATAGGGGTCCTTAATTTACTGCAGACGTATAGAAAGCTATTAACCAGGCCCTTGGAATTCGTAGAAAGCTTAGCACGGCCGCTCACCCTTAGACCGACAGCTAGTCTAAAGTAGCTAATCGTAAGATAGAAAAATACCTAAGAATCTTCTGCAGCTATTATTAAGAAGGATAGGTTAAGGTATTACCGATAGCCGAATTCTGCGCCAATTTAGCATAGTCGGAAGCCACCTTACTAGCGCCGTTTAAGATAACACGTAGTTACCTTCTAAGGATAAGCTTTTAGCCGCTAAACGAACTCAGCTCTTTAGAACCTTCTACTACTACTTTGTCGAAGAGAATCGCTGCAGCAGCGGCAGAAGCGCTACGATCTTAGATAGAAGAAGCGATCAAGGTAGCGAAAGAAGCGATAGAATTAGCTCAGAAGAAGATAGTAACTCGAGCTAATAGAAAGAGGTTACTAATAGAATTTAAGGAAGGCCAAACAGTATAGCTCAATATGCAGAACCTAAGGCTAAAAGGCAACGCGAAGCTCAACCCTCGTTACGTAGGTCTGTTTAAGATAACGGAAAAGAGGTCGCCGGTAACCTACTAGCTCTAGCTGCCGAAATCGTTCTAGATCTACGATGTCTTTTATTTGGATCTACTAAGCCTAGACCCTAAAGATAGTCTTCTGGATTAGGGGTTTACTAAACCCCTGTCGATCGAAATAGACGGAGAAGAAGAAGAATAGGAAGTTGAAGATATTATAGACGTAAGAAGTCGAAGGGGATCCATCGAAGCGAGGATCTTATAGAAAGGATAGCTAGAAGACTATAAATAGTATCCGGCCGAGAACCTGCGGAATTTGGCAGAGCTGCTAAGAGAGTTTTACGTCCAGAACCCGAAGAAACCGCAGCCCGAGTAGCTATAAAGCTAGCGGATTAGGAAGAAAAAGAAGAACCTCGTCCGCCCTATCGATATAAATATCGGTAAAAGCGATCGAGATTAGCGAGCCTAGCTACCGTCCCTGTCAGCATTGTCCTTATTAGTCGGCTTTGCCAAAAGGATAACGATGTCGAGATCGGGACGGAACTACCGGTTCCAGTGCTTTTGGTAACGCCAGTTTATCTAAGAACGAAACCGACGCCGCTAGCCCTATAGTAGCTAAGGTCCTTAGTAAAGAAAGAAAAAGAAGAAGATAGAGAGCAGCAGACAGATCTATATAGACCTATACAATAGCGCACGGACCGGTCACGCCGCAGCTTAGGTAACTGCTAGCTCGGATCAGATAGAACAGATTAAATAGACGCCAAGTAAAGAAGTCAGATAGTAACGATGTAAAAAAAAAAAAAAAAAAAGAGGACGAACAGATAAGTAAGCGGTCGAGGGCGACTGCTAATAAGGGAGGGGGGTAGTGTTGCAGCAGTGGAAAGGGGTGAGACTAAGTAATAGGGTAGACCCTCGGAATTTCGGCTTAGCCCTTCTAGACCGAGCTGGGCCTTAGCACGCTACCCCCCCCTAAAGGTCTCGTCCACTACTATATAGATTCCTTTCCCTCCTTAGTTCGAGATATAGTTATCAAAAAGGCCGTATTGAATTATATCTGTATGCCCGGATTATCTACTACGTCTTCTACCTCCTACTCTTCTTCTTTACTGTCTATCTTAACCAGTAGGGGTTTAGCGAACTCCTGTTCTAGAAGACTGTCGTTAGGGTCCAAACTTAGCAGATCTAAATAAAAGACATTATAGATCTAGAACGATTTTAGTAGCTAGAGCCGATAAGTTACTAGTGACCTCTTTTCTACTATCTTAAACAGGCCTACATAGCAGGGGTTAAGCTTAGCGTTGCCTTTTAGCCTTAGGTTCTGTATATTAAGCTATATCTTTTAGCCTTCTTTAAATTCTATTAGTAACTGCTTCCTATTAGCTCGTGTTACTATCTTCTCCTAAGCTAATTCTATCGCCTTCTTCGCTATATAGATTGCTTCTTCTATCTAAGATCTAAGCGCTTCTGCTGCAGCAGCAGCGACTTTCTTTAACGAGGTAGCAGTAGATATAGAAGGTTCCGAAGAGCTAGGTTCGTTTAGCAGTTGGAAGCTTATCCTTAGAAGATAACTGTAGGTTATCTCGAATAGCGCTAGCGAGGTAGCTTCCGACTGTGCCAAATTGGCACAGAATTCGGCTATTGGCAATACCTTAACCTACTCTGCTGTCGATAGTAGCTGCAGAATCTGAGAAACGCTCTGATTTGTATAGTGTTTCCAGATTTCGGCTGCTTCTATTCCGCGACAGCAGCGATCTTTAAGAGGTCTATCCGAATTCCCTCTCTGCTAACGATAAGGCTAAGATATTTGACCTTAGTCTAATAGAACTCGCTCTTCTTTGTGTCTGTGTTTAATCCGACCTTGTAGAGCCTCGTTAGCACCCTCTCGATGTAGTCCGTATGCTGCTCTCTCGTTCTGTTAGTGTAGACGAGGATGTTATCTAGGTAAATAGACACGAACTGTTCTAGCATATCTATAAAGGTGTAGTTTATAAAGCATTGCTATACAGCCGGTGCGATAGTAAGGCCAAAAGGTATAACTAACTACTTAAAGTTGCCTATGCGCATAGCGAATGTCGTAAGGTCTTTAGTCTGCCCCTCTTTATTCCTTAGTTAATAGAACGCTTAGCAAATGTCTAGCTTACTAAACTACTTAGCCTTTGCTACTCGTTGTATAGTCTTATTGATTAGCGGCAGTAGATATACGTCTCTCTTAGTAACCTTATTAAGGCCTTCGTAGTCTACGTACAGTTAGAGTCTACCTCCGGGTTTCTGTACGAAAAGAATTAGTAACGTATACTTGGCTAAGCTTGGTATAATAAACTTTCTTACTAGGTTTTCTCTAACAAACACCTCTACTTAGTCTAGCTCGGCTAGCGATAATCGTCTTAGGGGTTCGGCTCCTAGCAGCGTAGCTCCTTCTTTTAGCTGGATCTTGTTGTCGTATTCTAGTTAGTAGAGCAGCAGGAGGTTAGAGTCGGCTTTTAAGAACACGTTAGTGTATCTATAGAGTTCTTTTAGTAACACCTCTAACAGGTCTACTTCTTCTTCCGCTATTATCTTTCGGTAGTCTTTAATGTCTTTTATTAAGATAGCGTAGATCTTATTGTCTAGCGACCTCGCAAGGGTCGTTAAAGCTTCTAAGCTTATTATTCCGATCGTGTCTAGAGGGTCGGACCGATCGATTGGAACTGCTCTAGTAGTTGTAACGCTCGGTTTTACAGCGACGGCGGTAACCGATTTAGCGGCAGCGACGCTGCTTAGCTAAGTTTTAAATCCAAGTATGCCTTTATCTATATTAATAACGGCTTTCTAGTTCTTTATCTATTTCTGCCCTATAATAATGTCAAACCTTCTAATATTTATAATTCGGAACGTCGCTTCTGTAGTGCGACTAGCTAGGGTAGTTCTTAATAGCATATAATGCGTAACACTCTCTATGTCTTGTTTGTTGTATACTAAAATTTGCGTTAGCGACGCTAACTCTACTAGATAACTATATCCGTTTATTAGCTTCTGGACTAGTCGATAGTGGATCGCGGCGCTAATAAGGGCTCCTGTGTCGATAAAAGCCTTTAATTGAAGTGGTCAGTGCGAGCAGTAGTCGGTGCGAGCCGTTAAGGGGGTAGACAGTAATTGGAAGAATAATAGCAGTCTCTGTGTTTACTTCTACTGCTACTAAGAGCAGATCGATATAGCTATTAATGCTTCCTTCTTCCGTTAGTATAGTCCGTACTAGTGCCCTATTGTCTATACTAGATAGGGCCTATCCGTCTAGCTGGTCTTTTCCTAAGATCCTTAATAGCACTCTACTGTCTACACTATTAGTGTCGTTCGGCGCCGGTTCGATAGCTTAGATAGTCTTCCTTAGTAGCGGTGGCTTCGTAGCACAATATTCTTGCTTCTGCTAAGCCGTTGCCTAGCATCTAGTAGCTATATAGCTAGGCTTTCTGTAGGCGTAGTATATAGGGACGAACGACGAGCGCGGCGAGTAGGATAGCTGCTAAGGGCCTCGTCGGAAAGGAGCAGGGGGTCGTGTTGTCTGCGCCGACGATAGCTTCTAGTTCGATTCGCGCAATGCCAATTTCGCGTAGACGCTTAGGTTTCTAGCAGTAACTCTTACTTAGTGCACGAAGCTCCTAAGGTCTTCGTCTTCTACTAAAGCTATAGCTGCGGCCAGTTTAGGGTTTAGCTTCTGCCTTAGCAAGTGTAACTGCTTATCTTCTAACACTTGGGCTCTAATAGCATATTTTCCAAACAGTCTATAGAACTCCTTAAGCGTTAGCCGGTTCTAGTTAATCTTATCCAGTTGTTTATAGGCTGTCTTCTTCTAGAAGGGGTCTCCGCAGCGTTAATCTAGCGCTTTAATTGCTTCTTCGGCAATTACCTCTTCTAGGTCTGCTACTAGCGAAAAAGCTTTACCTTCTAATTGCGATTCTAGGTAGGCCAATCTGTCTTCTTTACTGTTTCCAGCATAATCGCAGTCTATTATGTTCTTTATCTTCTTCTTAAATGCCTCCTAGTCTTTAGGGTCTCTGTCCCTAAACGCCGGTAGGTTAAGTAGTAACGTCGTCGAGGTGCTACCTTAACTGTATGCCGCTAGTAAGGCAGTATCTGCTTGTTCTTCTCAATGTAGCAGCAGCAGCTCCGACGACATCGCTACATCTATTTTGGCTAACTAAGCCTTTAGCGTCTTGAGTTGTACTAGTTAATTCGCCGCTTGGTTTTCTAGCATATTGATAATAGTCTCTGCCGATTCCTTCTCGGCGATTACCGCTTCTCTTTCCTCTTTTAGTCGCCTGTTCTCTTCTATGTTCTTATAAAACTTCTTTTCGACAAAGGTAATAATATCGAACACCTTCTCGGCTCTGTTGCGGCGGTGGAAAGAGGTAGGACAGATTAATAGGGTGGACCCTGGATTTCGGCTCGGCCCGACTGGGCCGAGCCGGGCCTTGGCACTACCACTATCAAAGCCCACCACCACCACTACATAGGTTCCTTTCCCTCCTTAGTTCGAGATATAGTTATCAAAAAGGCCGTATCGAATCATATCTGCGTGCCCGGATTATTATATCTCGAACTCACTCTCTACACCAACACCGCGCTGCGCGAAAGGGCCCGTCGAACTATCCGGAAACCCGAATAACGCACGCGCACCCACCAAACCAAACAACAACCCCCCAAGGTACTGTAAGAAGATAGAAGGCTTCTCGACGGTAGAGAGCGGCGTAACAGGCTGCTACGGAAAGAGAAAGACTAACAGAGCGAGCAGGCGCTCCAGTGTTATTAATAATAAGATCATTATTAGAGGTTTTACAGCGGAAGAGACCGCAGAGATCAAGGAACGAATGAGTAAATATAGGAAGATCCACGACTGCACGATCGAAGAACTGGAAGACTATGTAAATAAGAATAGGATAGGGAAGGTCTACGATAGTAAAGACCTTATTAAGACGCTGTTCTACCGAACGCTGGAAGAGAACAGACAACTAAGAGAAGAAACCGAAGCGGTAAGGGCCGAGAAGGAATCGGCGGAGACTATCATCGACGTGTTAGAAAATTAGGCGGCGAATCGACTAGCGCAGCTAAAGGAGCTAAAGGAGCAACTTACTAATATAGAAGCAGCGCGAAGTCGACACCGCTACCGCGGCGAGAAACCCACGCAGAGAGAGACCGCCTTACTGGCGGCCTATAGTCAAGGTGGCACTACGATAACGCCATTGCCGGATCCACCCGCTTTCGTCGGTAGAGACCCTAAAGCGTAGGAGGCATTTAAGAAGAAGATCAAGAATAAGATAAGCCGCAATTACGTAGCGAGCAGCGAAGAAGATAGATTGGCGTATTTGGAATCACGATTGGAAGGCGAAGCTTTTTCGTTAGTGGCGGACCTGGAAGAGGTAACCGCAGAAGAAGCGATTAAAGCGCTAGACCAACGCTTCGGAGACCTATTCCGAAAGAAGACAGCCCGTAAGCAGCTGGACAAGATCAATCAGAACCGGCAGACGTTCGAGGAGTTCTACAGTTTGTTCAGAAAACATGCGATTAGAGCCCGAGTAGCGGAAGATAAGCAGCTCTACCTGTTAAGGCAGAAGCTAAACCCTGAGCTGGCCGCCGCTATAGCGTCTGTAGAAGACGAAGACCTTAAGAGCTTCGTGCACTAAGCGAGAGTCACTGCGAGAAACTTGAGCGCTTACGCGAAATTACGCGAACCGCTTCAGAAGCCGTTACTGTCGGCGCAGACAGTCAGAGCCCCTGCGCCTTTCCGACGAACCCCCTAGCAGTCGTCGTATTCACTACGCTCGGCGTTCGTCCCTACCTGTTTCGCGTGCGGAAAGCCTGGCTATATCGCTACGAGATGCCAAGCTTCGGATAAGCAGAAGCAGGAGTATCGCGCTATAAAGCAGCCGCAGCCGCTAAGAAAGACTATTCAAGCCATCGAACCGGCTCCGAACGACACTAATAGCGTAGACAGTGGAGTGCCCCTGCGAATCCTGGGAAAAGACCAGCTGGACGGATAGACCCCCTATCCAGCGTAAACGATAGGGCACCCTCGCAAACGGCACGAGAAGAAAGCATTAACAGCTGCAGCGATCCGCTCTCGGCGGCGGTAGAAACGAATACGGAAACAGCTATTATCCTTCTAATTATTGTCTACCCCCTTAACGGATCGAGCAAACCACTTTAGTTAAAAGCTTTCATCGATACAGGAGCTCTCATTGGCGCAGCGATCCACTATCGGTTGGTTCAGAAGCTAATAAATAGATACGGCTATCCAGTGGAACTGGCGTCGCCGATAAGGATTTCGGCGTACAACGGACAAGACACAGAGAGTGTTACGCACTATGTGCCATTAAGGACCACTTTGGCTGGTCGCACTACGGAAGCGACGTTCCGAATTATGGATATCGGAAGGTTTGACATCATTATAGGGCAAAAATAGATAAAGAACCAGAAAGCCATTGTCGACGTAGATTAAGGAACGATTAGATTCAAAACCCTAAGCAACGGCACCGCCGCCAAACCGACCGCCGCCACTGTAGCCGAACCGAAAGCCGCTGCCGCTAATGTAACCCCATCCGATTGTTCCGAACCCCTGGTTACCGTTGGAATAGTGAGCTCGGAGGCCCTGACGACCCTCGCGAAATTAACGGACAATGAGATCTACGCTATCTCGATAAAAGACATCGAAGACTACTGAAAAATAATAGCGGAAGAAGAAGTGGATCCGCTAGAGGTGCTACTAGCAGAGCTCCACGATTACGCTAACGTATTCTTAAAAGCCGACTCCAACCTATTGCCACTCTATCGACCGGAATATAACAACAAGATCCGACTGAAAGAGGGAGCTACGCTGCTAAGAACCGAGCCCCTAAGACGACTGTCACTGGCCGAACTATACCAAGTAGAGGTGTTTGTTCGCGAAAATTTGGCAAAGAAGTTTATTACGCCGAGTTCCGCCGAGTACGCGTTACCGATTCTTTTCGTAAGGAAACCAGGGGGTGGTCTACGACTCTGCGTGGACTATCGAGGCCTTAATAAGGTCACTAAGAGAGATGTGTATCTGCTACCTCTTATTAATGAAACTATACAACGAGTGGCTAAGGCTAAGTAGTTCAGCAAGCTGGATATTCGCTAAGCGTTCCATCGACTAAGGAACGAAGAAGGACAAACGGAAGACCTTACGACATTCGCTACGCGCATAGGCGATTTCAAGTAGTTAGTAATGCCTTTCGGACTTACCAACGCGCCGGCAGTGTGGCAACGCTTTATAAACCACACTTTTATAGACATGCTAGAGCGGTTCGTGTCTATCTACTTAGACGACATCCTTATCTACACCGATAGAACGAGAAAGCAACATACGGACCACATCGAGAGAGTGTTAAAGAGGCTCCACGAGGTCGGATTGAACGTAGACACGAAGAAGAGCGAGTTCTATTAGACCGAAGTCAAATATCTCAGTCTTATCGTCGGAAGAGATGGAATTCGTATAGACCCCTTAAAGGTCGCCGCCGTCGCAGAGTGGAAGCAGCCGAAATCCGGAAACACTACGCAAATTAGAGCGTTTCTCGGATTCTGCAGCTACTATCGACGGTTTATCAAAGACTTTAGCAAGATAGCAAGACCCCTAAACGAAGCGTTAAAGAAAGAGGCCGCCGGCCTATAGAACGAGAAGTGCACAGAAGCCTTTAACCGGCTGAAAGAAGCAGTGGCCTCGGTGCCGGTTCTAGCACACTTCCGACCGGAAAAGACGATTTACGTAGAAACGGACGCTTCCGACACAGTTACGGCAGGGGTCCTTTCTCAATACGCTGACGACGACGAGACCCTTTACCTAGTAGCCTTCTTTAGCAAGTCTATAACAGAAGCTAAGCGGAACTACGCTATCTACGATAAGGAGCTGCTAGCGATTATTCAGGCCTTCGAGGAGTGGAAACTGGAGCTTATAGCTGGAAAGAGCACGGTCCAGGTCCTTACAGACTACCAGTTGCTAACCTATTTTATAAAGACGTAGAAGCTCTTACGTCGCCAAGCCCGGTAGGCTGCCTATTTGTTAGGGTTCGATTTCAAGATCAACTATCGACCCGGAGCTCAAAATAGAAAGGCTAACGCACTAACGAGACGCGAAGGAAAGACCAGCCGCGCGAAGGAAGATCCGAACATGTTTCAGAAGGTGTTGACCGAGCGGATAGTAGACGCCGAGGTGTTGAAGGAAGCGGGGATCTGCGCAGCGGAATTGCAGACCGAACCAATAGAGCCGCCAATCGAAGAAAAGACTCTCTACGAGAAGGTAGAGCAGCTTAATCAGCAGCAGAAGCTAGGCAAAACCGGTTCAGGGAAGATAATAGTTCTGGAAGAGCTAATTACAGAGCTTATCTAGCTGGTCCACAGCTCCGTAGACGTCGGCTACGCTAGCGCGAAGAAGACGATGCAGGCAGTAAGAACAATCTACTGGTTTCCGCAGATCTATAAGCGGATCCACCGGTTTATCGGCAACTGCTATGTGTGCCGAGCTACGAAGCTACGTTACGGTCTTCCGGCCGGTCTGCTAAAGCCACTTCCGATCCCCGAGAAGCTGTAGCAGCACATTACGATGGATTTTGTAACCGGCCTGCCGAATTCGGATGGATATAACGCTATGCTAAACGTAGTGGATAGGCTAAGCAAAGAACGACACTTTATCCCCTACTAAGCGAGAGACGAAGGAACTACTATAGAAGAGACCGCACGGATGTTGATTCAACACGTATAGAAGCACTATGGCCTGCCGGACACTATCACTACGGATAGGGGTCCTCAATTTACCGCCGACGTGTAGAAAGCTATTAACCAAGCTCTCGGAATTTATAGAAAGCTTAGCACTGCCGCTTACCCTTAAACTGACAGTTAGTCTAAAGTGGCTAATCGCGAGATAGAGCAATATCTGCGAACCTTCTGCGGCCACTATTAAGAAGAATGGGTTAAGGTGTTGCCGATGGCCGAGTTCTGCGCTAACTCGGCACCGTCTAAGGCCACCTCGCTAGCGCTGTTCGAGATAACGCACAGCTATCTTCCGAGGATGAGCTTTCAGCCGCCAAACGAACCTAGCTCTGCAGAACCTTCTACCGCTACGTCGTCGAAGAGAGTCGCCGCCGCGGCGGCAGAAGCGCTACGATCTTAGATAGGGGAAGCAATCAAAGTGGCGAAAGAAGCGATAGAGACGGCTTAGAAGAAGATAGTAACTCGAACTAATAGAAGCCGGTCGCCAATAGAATTCGAAGAAGGTTAAAAGGTCTGGCTTAACACGCAGAACCTAAGGCTAAAAGGCAACGCCAAGCTTAACCTACGCTACGTAGGCCCGTTTAAGATAATAGAAAAGAGGTCGCCGGTAACTTATCGGCTCGAGCTGCCGAAGGCGTTCCGGATCCACGACGTTTTCCACTCAGATCTGCTAAGCCTGGACCCTAAGGACAGCCTTCCGGAACAGGGCTTCGCCGAACCCCTACCAGTTAAGATGGACGGTAATAAAGAAGAGTAGGAGGTAGAAGATGTAATGGACGTAAAGAAGATAAGGGGGTCCATCAAAGCGAGGATCTCGTAGAAGGGGTAGCCGGAAGACTATAAATAGTATCTGGTCGAAAACCTTCGGGATTCGGCGGAGCTGCTAAGAGAGTTCTACGCGCGGAACCCAGAAAAGCCGAAGCCAGCGTAGCTCTGATGCCGACAATGGAGACACGTCCGCTCCACTAGCGCGGAAGCCGATAAAAGCGATCGTGCTTCTGGAATTGATGGCTCCAGGCACTACTACGTCGGCCGGTAGCTCGCGCACGCTGTAGAGTGCCAGCACCGCCGACCGCGTAGTAGGTGAAGGCTTTGGTAGAAGAAAAAAAGAAGAAGAAAAACGGCGCCGCGGAAAGATCTATATAGACCTCCGCGCCGGCGCACAGACTAGCCACGCCGCAGCCTAGATAACCTACGGCTTAGATCAGATAGCACGGATCAGATAGCGTCGATCACATAAACGCCAAGTGAAGGACTTCAGATGCCGACGATGTGAAAAATGGAAAAAAGCAACGAAAAGAACGTTGTTTTTGATAGAAGATGGAAGAAGTAACGTCGGCGTTAGAGGAAATTTTCAAGAAAGAAACGATAAATTAAAAAAAAAAAAAAAAAAGAGAGAGTGGAGTTTTTTGGATGGATAGGGTAACTAAGCGGTCGAGGGCGACCGCCGGTGAGGGAGGGGGGTAGTGTTGCGGCAGTGGAAAGAGGTAGGACAGATTAATAGGGTGGACCCTAGATCTCGGCTCGGCCTTTCCGGACCGAGCCGGGCCTTGGCACCACCACCATCAAAGCCCACCACTACCACCACATAGGTTCCTTTCCCTCTTTAGTTCGAGATATAGTCATCAAAAAGGCCGTATCGAATCATATCTGCGTGCCCGGATCAGGCTCTATATTCTGCTAGATACTCTCCTATTTTATCCAGTGTGTGTGCATACAGCTCTGTATAGCCTGCTATGCCTTTCTTTGCTTTATCTGTCTCTTCTTCTATAAGGCCCTTAGTAGCCGTTCTATCGTCGAGGATGCTAGTGCGCCTATCCCTTAGTCTGTTAGTCTTTCTCTTTCTGCTGCAGCCTGTAACGCTGCCCTCTACCGTTAAGAAGCTCTCTATAGCTGTCTTACAGTGCTGGTATTTGGTTTGGTCTAGTATGCGCGTATGTTATTTAGGTGTCCGGATAGTTTAACAGCCTCTTTCGCGCAGTGCAGAGTTAGTATAGGTAATAAGTTCGAGATATAATAATCCGAGTACGCAGATATAATTCAATATAGCTGTTTAATAACTATATCTCGAACTGAGGAAGGAAAGGAATCTATGCAGCGGTAGGTAAGGGCTTTAGGGGTGGTGTGCTAAGGCCCGGCTCTATCCGGAAGGGCCAAGCCAAAATTCCAAGGGTCTACCCTATTACTTAGTCCTACCCCTTTCTGCCGCTGCAACACCCAAGATCCTAAGGTTTATATATCTAGTACATATTAGTTAAGTTATTTCTAAGTTCCTTAATTAGTCTCTTTTAGCTTAAATGTACTACGCCGTATTAACTGTCCTATTATATATAACGCGAGTACGTATATCTTGTGTCCTATTAGTCTTTCTTCTGCTTCTACTACAGCCTGTAACGCTGCCTTCTACCGTTTAGAAGCTCTCTATAGCCTTCTTACAGTACGTTAATTGTTTGGTTTAGGTTGTGTAGTGCGCATACATTATTCGGGTAACCGGATGCAATTTAACGGGCCCTTTTGCGTAGCGCAGTGTTGGTAAAAGAGGTAGGTTCTAGATATAATAATCCGAGCACGTAGACATAATTTAATACGGCTGTCTAATAACTATATCTCGAACCAAGGAGGGAAAGGAATCTATACGGCAGTGTGTAAGGGCTTTAGGAGTAGTATGCCAAGACCCGGCTTAGTCTAGAAGGGCCGAGCCAAAATTCCAAGGGTCTACCCTATTACTTAGTCTTACCACTTTCCGTCGCTGCAACAATTACGACAGTAGCGCGTTTAACACTGTCGACGCAACCAAAGCCGCTGGCAGCCGTTGCCTCAAACAATGTCGCTAACATAGAGGCAGCGGCTGCGCTACTAACATAGAGATTATTATAGCGGACAAAGTAACGTCGAACGGAGTAACGTTAAACGAAGTAACGTCAAACAAAGTAATGTCAGATAAAGTAATGTTGGAAGAGGTACCGTCGAAGAAGAGCAGATAAAGTCATAAGATTCAGGCATCTGTAACATAAAATCAGGCGGAAAGAAGCGGCTACACAGCGGAAATAAGAGCTAGAACGAAGATAAGAAGACAAACGGAAAAGAAGAATATCAAAACGAGAACGGATAAAGGGACGTAATTAGTCAGAAATTTTTCAAAAAGAGAGGGGGATATAGAGCTGGAATAGATAAGTAAGCAGTCGAGGGCGACCGCTGGTAAGGGAAGGGGGTAGTGTTACGACGGTGGAAAGGGGTAGGACAGGCTAATAGGGTAGACCCTGGAATTTCGGCTCGGCCCTTCCGGACTGAGCTGGGTCTTGGCGCACCACCCACCCCTACGAAAGCCCACACCCGCACCCACGTAGATTCCTTCCCCTCTTCAGTTCGAGATATAGTCTTCAAAGGAGCCGTATCGAATCATATCTACGCGTTCAGAACATAGAGAAGCTCCAGCAACTGCGACACGTCCCAGCAATCGCGACACGTTCAGCAATCGCGACACGTCCAGCAATCGCGACACGTCCAGCAATCGCGACACGTCCAGCAATCGCGACACGTCCAGTACAAGGTAAGACGACACGTCCAGGGACGGCTGGCAGCGACGCGTACGACTAGCAGCGACACGAGGTCGGCCTATCGAGAGGCAATCGACAGCGGCATAGTCGGCAGCAACACGCAATCGTAGCGACACGTTCGACACGCGATACGCTCTCGCAATCGGCACAGGGACGCGATACCGTCACCAGCGACGCGTTCAGCAATTGACACGTTTAGCAAAGACATGTTTGCATTAAGTTCAGCCAGAAGTAGCACCCGAAGCAGCGCTACGATACACAAGCAACCATCGGAATATCGACCTATCAAGGCGAGGCAATCGATAGCGAACCGGTCCGACAGCGACACGCTCGACGCGATACGCTCGGCACGGCTCAGTCAGCAGCGACCTTACACGATCGGAGCAGACATACGGCTAGGAACGACACGCGACACGCTTCAACGTTCAGCAATCGACACGGCTAGCAGGGAGCAGTACTGTCACACGACCGGCAGCAGTACAATCAAAAGCGACGCGGGACGAAAGCGATACGGTTAGCAGTGAAGCGACTCGACGCAACACGCTCGGCACGGCTCGGTCAGCAGCGACATGTACGGTTTGGCAGGCGACACGTTCAACACGCGATACGTACGGTCAGGAGCGACACGCTTACGACGCGGGTTGGCAACGACTCCACGCAGTACGCTTGACATGGCTCCGTTAGCCGCGACATACGATTGGAGACAACACACGTTCGAAGGCGCTATACGGTTGGAAACGACACGGCTAATACGGCAGCAGCAAGGACAGCAATCGACTCGACATAGCTGGCATCGACACGTACGGACACGACAAGCGACATAACAAGCGACAGGACGACGCGATCAGTACAGCAGTACAGTTCAGCGATCGAAGCGACGCGACATGTTTAGCAATCGCGGCGCGTTCTGCAATCGAGTAACAGCGGACACAACCGGCAGCAATACAGTCAGCAGCGACACGGCCAGCTTCTACGACACGCTTTCCGGACACTGGACACAGACACGCGGTGAATAATGGATACAGAAACGCGATCGGCAATGTGCACAGAAACGTAGTCAGCAATAAACACAGAAATGCGGTCAGCAATAGCTACAGACACGCGGTCAGCAATCGACACGGACACGCGGTCAGCAGCGACAGCGACACGTACGGCTAGTAGCGACACGTTCAGCAATCGAGGCTAAGCGACAAGCGGCACGACAGGTGACACGTTCAGCAGTCGAGGTACAGCGACGCGACAAGAACCCATCAGAAGGTCGGCCTATCGAGGCCATCGACAGCAGCGTATAATGAAGACAGTCGACATAACTAGCAATCGAGACGTTTGGCAATCGCTTTCGTAGAGCAATAGGATACGACATGTTCGACACACAAGAGACATAGGCGACGCGACTGAGCGACAAGCGACACGCTTCCGCAATCGAGGCAAAGCGACACGCTCGACGCGACACGGACGCGCCCGGCTATCGTACCGTTAACAAGCGACGCGACAAGACACGTTCAGCAATCCATCCAGCGACACGTTTTCGGAAAGTGACACGCTCGATACGACAAGACACAACACCGAGAGTGGTAATACGCGATTGGCAGGCGGCTCTACGGCTCGAGCCGTACCGGACTCTTGGCTACACGCTTCCGCTTTTACGTAGATTCTTCCTTCTCGAGCTTTCGGTATTCTGATCAATAGACAAGGTTGAGCACCACCTGCCTCTCTACACTATAGAGTATAAAAATAGGCCTATGAGTATTGATACTGTCCACGCTTAACTGCTATTGTAGCTGACGTTAGAGTACTAGTGGGTGAAGGAATTGCTTAGCTTAGCAATCCGGAGGCGCCTAAAGACGCTGCTGTATACGCTGGGCTTGTAACCTGTTGTGATGGGTAACAACCTACATAAGAGTGACAGACAGAGGTGTGGATCTCTGTACGTGTCTATTTGGTATCTGCAGTGATTTCTATACATAAAGAAACCCAGTGCGGTGGGCCGGCTAAACCCAGTTCCGCTCTGTTTGGTCCGAGGTTACAACAATCCGATACTTGGTAGGCCTTATCGACTTTCACATCGCCGTCAATGTCGGCGCGACTGCCCCGTATCCAGGAGTCGGACGACAAGCGGAAGTGCGCGATTGTCGCGAAGGACGGCGGGAGAGTGATGATGCATGCTGCTAAGCACGACATCCCCGTCTCGAACGGGTAGTCGCTGGAAGAGACGGTGGACGGCGAATCGGAATTACGAGGAAACCTGGGGCAGCAGCACAAGGACATAAGGATATGTAGTTAAGATATTTCCGCGGCGAATTCTGGTCGAGGATACAAAGCGCGGAACACATACCGAACATCGGAAACCGGAGGTGTAGGAAAAGCCCCTGCCACAGCAGCTATATGCTTCTCGATTCAGAAAAGAAGCAAGGGAAAAAAACCCCGACGCACAGCACAGCACAGCACCGATGGTCTCGCCGGATCAAATAAGGCCTTCCTCCTCCCTCAGTTCCTTCTTCAGCTGCATCTTTCTCTCCAACCGATTGATCTGGGCCTCAAAGTTTCCCGACCGCAGACTTTGAAAATCCTTGCCTTTAAAGTTGCAAAAGTCTAGAGAGGTGCTGTACATATCGCTGGTCTCTTCGTTAACGTGGCTCTTCTTCTTCCTGGGCTTGCTCTTCTGCTTGACTACCCTGTGGTGTGTCATCGTCCCGCTCGTTTGCTTCACAGCCTTAGGCCGTGGCATATGCTGTTGCTGATTTTTGGTAGCGGAGCGGAGAATGCGGTCGCTGGCGATGGTATAGTGTGTAGGAGGAGTGCTGTAGTGGACGTTGCCCTCTGGTCGACCAGGAGGGGAAGATGGCGGGACACTCGAGCTCCCAGTTGTTTGGCGAGTGCTGGTCGGCATGGCATCGGAGGATGGTAAGGGGCTTGGTTCCCAGTCAACTGGCAAATCGAAGTCGGGCGGATCGAAGCCCGGTGGTGTAGCGAATATGACGGGTGAACCGAGGCTAAGCAATGGATCGGAGCTGAGCGTGTCGCCGGAGGTCAGTGCAGGTTCGGAGGTGGTTGCGAAGCCGGACGGAAACAGTGTGTGATCCGGTGCCTCGCGCGACATGCTCAAAGCCTGTCGGAGGTATCGGGAGACCTACGGTCGTCAGCTTCGGCCAGAGCAATATCAGGGAGGGGGATATTAAATTACGGCAGGATGCTTCCACATATCGTCCTGGCTCGGCCCAGCAAAGCAATACCACTCGTCTTGTCTCTGACCGGCCAACAACCACAGACCCTGCGCAACGTCGCGGGCGGGGATGTAGGTCATGCCCGTCAAGATAGTGGCATCGTGCATTGCGTGTGCCATCGTACGGCGGAGGGAAGGGGTACAGGAGATGTCAAGGGGGAGGGAGCAAGGCGGCCAGACCAGACTAGGTGAAGCTGCGGACCGGGCTGGACTGAGATGCACATCGGGCTGTCCAGAGGGGAGAGGCTCGAGATATGTATACGCGAGGAGCCATCTACGGCGTGCGTGGCTTCCCCTTCATTGCCTGGTCTTTCTTAGGGGTGGGTGCGGCGTGTATGGCACTGGTCTGCTCGGCTTCATGGCAATGTGAAGACAAGACAGTGGAGATTATCGGATGCGGAGTGGGCTCTGGCCAAGGAGGACGAAATGCGGTAAGAAGAAAAGGAGTCCGACGCAGGACAGGTTTAGCAGCTCGCTTCCGCGAGACAGATGCTCGCGGAAAAGACGGCAACTGGCCAGATAGATTGACAGTCCTGACTCTGCTTGTCGACCTGCTGAGCGCGGAAGATGCGACGCGACGCGGCCCGACGACGCTTGCTGGAACTGCACGTGATCCCATATGCCACTGCGAGACGGCGCTCTCTCACCCGCCGTCCGGCTTGGCCAACACCGATACATCCGTCTGGCGCCGCGCCGTCATTCTCGGTCTCAACACGGAGATGGCCAACTCATCGGCCCGCCCCAGATGTCGCACTCCGACACCGCCCGCAGGCACGTGCAGATCAACATGGCCAACACCGACACATCCGTCCGTCGCCGCGTTGTGCGTCTCTGCCCCAAGCCGGAGATGAGCGATTCGGATTCGCCATAGCTCCCCGATGCAGTCCTCCGACACGGCCAGAAGACCGATGCAGTCCTCCGACACGGCCAGGAGACCGATACAGTCCTCCGACACGGCCAGGAGACACATGCAGATCGAGGCTGTCGTCCACATGCATCGCCCACCGCGACCGACGTGGGAGGCGGCATGGGGTGTCGTCGGTGGTGAGAGCTGACCGATCCATGGCAGCTTCCAGATGCGATGCGGGACTCCGACAGCATTGGCAGCTGCATTGGCAGCTGCATAGGCAACTGCATTGGCAACCCGCCTCGCTCGTTCAGGTACGTCTCGCCGACTGATGCCTTAGGCTGCAACGTGGCGTCAGCGGGAAGCGCAGTCCCCGCTCGCTCCTGCCAACCCCTCTCGACCTCGCATCACCACCCTCCTCCAGCCACCATTATGAGCGGCGACGCCAGCAAGGTGGCGCACGCCTTGGTCAGATGGCTGACGTTCGGCGATGATGCGGAGCGCGACTGTTTTGCAGACCTGCCACAGGCCCAGAAAGCTCTTGATCGCCTGCCGCACCGCCCGTCATCGCCGCACGAGAGAGCCGACGTTGCTGCGTCATGGGCTAAGACCGAGCGATTGGCCCGCGACCTCCTCCAGGATATGAGCTACTACTACACCGACCGCGACGTTGCCGAAGCGTTGCAGAGCCTGCGCGACGGCTACGAGTGGGACGACAATGCCAAAAGAGAAGCAGAGCAGCACAAGGCAGAAGCAGAGCCGCACAGAACACAAAGGGAGACGCACAACCCCAAGTCACCGGCGGCCCTCTCGTCCCCCATCGGCGCGAGGGCAATCAGCGACCACGACCGCCCGGATGAATGGTCATGGGCCGCACTCGTTCGGAGCGCCTTGTCCCTGACGTAGCGCTGCACTACGAGCGTCATGCCGAGCGCCAAGGACAGCGCAACTCCGCGCCGCAGGCCGATCTGCGCAGTACTCGCTGGACTCCCACGTAGCCTCGCACCTCGAATCTCTCCCTGCTGCTGATGTGAAGCCACCGAAACATAAAGAATTGTTCGACCCCGGCTTTGTCCGCAGACCAAAGCCTCTATCCCCAGGTACCCTCTGCAGTGCGGCACGGGGCAGTCCTGGCCCGACAGGATTGTTCGCATCAAGCCAGACCAGTCAGCATTGCTCACACCAACATAAACGAGTCTCCGTCGTCTATTCACCATTGTTGACCTGTTGTTTTCACCAACTTCTGTTTCCTGACCTTTGCGCACCCTTCACTCGTGAACAGTTAACGCCCGATAACAGCATTATTCGTATCAAGGCAGGGATGTCAGCATTCTTCGCACCAACATAGACGGGTCCGCGTCGTTCATACGCTATTGTTCACCTGTTGCTTTCTCTAACCTTTGTTTTCTCCACTTTGTCCACCGTTCACTTCTGTGGACCACCAGATGCATAAAACACTCGCCCGATCCCCCTCGAAGCCACCCTTACTTTCCATCGCTGCAGAAAATCCAAGCCCCGATTCCTATTGCAAATCGCAGCACCGACCAAGACATCATTCGTGTTGCAGCAACGCGAATCGTTTCGCTCAGCAAGCAATCTTCGCAGAGACATCACACTGTTTGACCCGCCACGCAAGAGACATTCAGCAGGTATGAATACACTCATCCTTTGTGCAGAGCTTGCCTCACGTGTTGCTGGCGAACTCCATAATATCGCCTTGAAAGACGCTGCCGAACAGTCTCCGGCAGCGACGACAAGCACTCTACCCGCAGACCCCCAGGACGACCGTTCGACCGACGCATCCTTCGACGGTCGTTCAACATCTGACTACTGTTCATTTGCTGACGATTCTGACGATCCTGACGATCCGTCGCCGGCTTCAGACATGGTTGTGTACGACTGGACCACGATCGGTCAATTTTACATCGACAACAACCTCCGAGCCGATCGCCCTCTTACCCTTCCTCGATGGAGTGATTTGTGTTCTCTCAAGCCATTCCTCAACCTGTCCGAGAAACCCGTCGACGATCTGATCGACAACCCCACCCTCGAGACCAACTTCCAGCGCAGTGCGAAGAAATACCTGGGATCCGAGGTATGGCTTCACGACACTCCGCGCGGGTTCAAACTGCCGACGCCGGAGGTCGAGGCTGATCGCACCAAGCCTTCTCAGGCCTTGGCGGTTTTGTGGAAGAAGGGTCATAGCGAACACGAGGAGGAGCGGTCTTCTCCAACACCCTCCACCCCTACCTTATCGATATTGACCCCAGCCATGTCGACTCCCGTTGCGCCCGAGGCGGTTCAGCCAGACCCTAAGGACCAACTTATCAGCCAGCTAGCCGAGGACAAGAAGCGTCTGGAGGAAAAGGTCCGCGCCTTAGGGGAAGAGTACAACGGGCAACTCGTCGAAGCGAAGCGCCAACTAGACCTTCGTGTCCAGGGGCTAGAGGAGAAGCTTGGAGAGTGCGACGACGCCAACACGGTGTTAAAAAAACGCGCATCGACGCCCACGCCGCCCGCGAGGCTGAGCGATCGCAGCAGCAGCAGCAGCAACAGGCGACCGCTCTGCAAGCCCAAGCCGACCGCATCGGCGACCTCGAACGCGAACTGGCCCAGCAAAAGTCGCGTAGCAAAACCGAGCTCGAAAATGTCCAGATGGTTTGGAAACAGCACATCGACACGTGGGAGGTCCGATACAACGCTGCCCGGCAGATTTTGCAGACGGAAATGGATCTGGTGCGTGAGGACAAGGAGAAATTGCTGCGATGGAGACAGGAATTGAGGCAGTGGGGCACTGAGGTTTTGGTGAGATTGGGAGAGAGGGTGGAAGGATCTGACGCGGAGGACGGGGAGTGAGTGATGGCTGAGAGGAGGAATGGGGGAAGCATCGCAAGAGGTAGAGCTCTCCATTCCTCCCAATTGCAGTGATACGTAACTCCTCTGGATGTTATTCATTTCTCACCGTGGTCGTGACCGTAGTCGGCCATTTCTCAGACTTGCGAAAATTGGTCTCGTCCATGTGTACATATGCGTGCCCCGTGGCCGCTTTCCCGAGTGCACATTCCCGTACGCGCTCACCAGTCCCCCCAAGCCGCCGACTCCTCCTCCGTCACCGCCGCGGGCGTCACGCCCAGCACATCCCACCACAGCCTCCAGCGGGCGCTGACGGCACGCGCGTCAATGGGCCGCAACACGCCGCAGCGGGCCCGCCGCCACACACTCAGCTGCTGCACGTTCGACGCGGACGGGCGCACGGCGTCGACGGCGGCGCGGGAGTCCACGCAGAAGGGTCGGGCGGCGCGCAGGTGGAAGATTTGGTCGAGGGGCGGGCGGTCGAGGGGCAGGAAGAAGTGGGGCGGCGAGGGGGTCAGGCGCTGGGTTCGGTAGGTGTGGAGGTCGGCCGCGAGGCTGCAGTCGGTGAGGAAGGCGGCGGCGGGCGAGGGGCGGCGGCGGGTGGTCGCGGTGCAGTTGCAGCGGCGGTCGTGGTAAGCGTTCACGGCGGAGAAGTAGGCGCGGTGGGCGTCCAGGAGGGCATCCAGGGCGGCGCGGGCCTCGGTGTAGCCGGGGTGCTGGAGGAAGGTAGCGACGAAGGACTCAGCCCAGCGGAAGGGACTGGGGAGGGCGCCGTGCGCGGCGAGAGCGGGGCGGAGGTGGGCGAGGTAGGTGTGGGCGGGATGGTGGAGGAGAAAGGTCGGTTGGTGGTCGGTCGGGAGGATGCGGTCGCGGTCCCAGAAGCCGGGTTCGGCGGGGAGAGATTGCAGCGCGCGAAACAAGCGGAGACTCTGCGCGCCGGCACGCACGGCCACGACGCGCACGCGAAGGTAGCGATGTTGTGCGTCGACCATGTTCATCGCCATGCGCGTGAGCTGCACCCCGCGACCGAGGTCCTCGCGCGCGTCGGAGGCGACGCTCGACTCGGCTCGAACGGGACATCGCATGTGCATGTCTCGCGGCAGAGACGACGCGCGCTGCGCCAGGTCGGCGTATGCGTGGTCGGCCTCCATGGCGGCGATGGTGGCGGGGGTGAACAGGGTGTGTCGGGCGAGCTCGAGGTTGCAGTAGCTGACGTTCAGGTTTCTCGACATTGGGGTCAAGTGGTGTGCGATGGACGCGCACAAAGGTCCCATGCGCGCCTCGACCACCCCCTCCACGACGCCCGCGGGCGAGCCAGCAGGGTGCTTCGGGGACGCGCACTGGTTGGCCATGTAGAGGTGGTCCAGCGCCTGCAGGAGCGCCAGCTGCGCGAGTGGACAGGCGGCCAGGGCCAGGGCGACGGTCAGAAAGCGGAGCACTGCTCTCGCCGCTTGCCGGTGCGCAACGGCCTGGGTGACCAGCACGCCTCCGACCAGGATGATGGCCGGCGTGGCAGAGGCAGAGACGAGGGTCGCCAGCAGGAGTCGGGCGAGCCAGACCGCCAGCCAACGCTGCGTGCGCGTGTACTTGAGCAGGCAGAGCGTCGCGGCGCCGAGCAGCCAGGTGCCGCACACGTCGAGGCGATTCGGCAACATGGCACCGCTGCTCTGCGCGCGATGGCAACGATGGCGCGGACGGGGGGCCAGATGGAGTGATGGGAAGTGAGTGTTTGCACACGCATCCACCGCCAGCCAGGGCGGTCCTGTTGGATGCACGTTCCCGACCTGACGCCCGGACAGGCTGGACATGATGCAGCACGCACTGGGTCTCGTTGGACGAATGGGGACGATTGGAGCGAGCCTGGACGCTGTCTACCCAGCTCCCATCTCGCACGTCTCGCACGTGTTGCGCGCGCACATTACTCCGTGCTCCCATGGCCGTCGGGCTCGACCAACGGCGCCAGCTCCTGCTGCTCCCGCCGCGCTCCTGGATGCCCCCGCGCCACACGCAGCTTACGCGTGACCGCTCCCACCCCTGCGCCTCCGCTCCTCGCGCGCATGAATGCAGTGCCCTCTTGCCCTCTTGCCCTCTCTTCCCTCCCACTTACGGACTGGGTTCGGCCACAGCTGGCTCGTCGGGGAATGGCGGAAGCAGGATTGCCGTCTTCGGGCTCGTGCTGGAGACGGCTGCGGCATTTGCGTCGGCCGTGAGTCCGCGGTCGAGGTGCCCGCGAGCCTGGTCGAAGTCGTGCGGTGTGAGGGGCTCGGGCGCGACGGCGGAGGCGGGAGAGAAGTTGAAGTGCGGCGGGGCGGGCAGGGGCGGTGCTGCTGCCGGGCACGGCTGGTCAGCGTTTGCGCATCGAGCAGGCATTCCAGTGCCGAGCACAGCGCAGTCTCACCCGTCCGTCTCCTGGCCGAGCGTGGTGGTGGTGGCGGAGGCGCGGCGGCGGCGGCAGCGGCAGAGACCGACCCGTCGCTGCTTTTGCGGCGGTCGGCGCCAGCCTTGTAGTCGGCGTCTGGGCCCATGTCCGTCACCCCGCCCTGCACCTCCTCCCGCTTCACCTGCTGCTCGCTCGTGGCGCCTTCGTCCTCCTGTTCGACCATCAGCCGACGGAAGTTGTCCAGCAACACGCCGACTCTGTGTCGACTGTGGCCCATGTGCTGGCTCCAGCTCTGGCCGCTCCCATCGCCCGTGTCTTGCTCCCGCCAGCGCTCAAGCGCGCCCCGGCGCCTCCCATCCTCGTCGCTGCCAGTGTCGTGCGCGATGGTCGGGCCCATGGCCGCTGTATCGCGAGCGGTGAGGTGCGGCAGCGACGGCTGAGCGGCCGGACGAAGGTCACAAAACAACGGAGCCAGACCTGTCCCAACCCACTTCCGTCCGTTTGTTCCCCCACCAGCCCCATCCCCCGTTCGTTTGTGCCTCAAACGCCCATTATCCCGCCCGTTTCCATGTCCCCCCTCCCACACCACGCAGCCGCTCTCTCCCCCATCTCCGCCGCGGGAAGCATGACGCACAACCTGTCCGGCCGCGGAAGAACGCTCGGCGGAGGCACTCGGTCCAAGCCCACGCAGAGCCGCCTGGTGGCTGAGTTGCACCCTCCGCCCGTTGCCCTTCAACCGCCCGAGCAACCGGCGCACCACTCGCCGTCCTACCGCCAGCGCGCAGCGACTTTGTTCCAGCGCGGCTACCGCCTTGCCCACGAGCATCGCCGGGTCAGCTTAGCCGCCGTGTCCTGCATCGCCGTCGTCGTGGCTGCTCTCTGGATCGCAGCATCGGGGCGATCGGCCCCTCGCGTGGCCGCTCCATCCGAGGCCAATCTGCCCGATCACTCTTCCCCCAACGCACCCGTCACCGCGACACCCACCGTCAACTGTGCCCCCGACAATCTGGCGCCGTGCACCATGCGCTACGTCAAGCGCGACGCCGAGTGGGAGTTGATCCACCCGGAGGACTAGGCCTTGTTCGCTTCCATCACCTCGCTTATGCATCACCTAGCGTCGTCAGAGTGGGACGGGACGAGTGGCAGACATTGGCTCGGTCCCTTTCGGGGGAGGGGGGTCAATACAATAACGAGAAGCAGAGATAGAGGGGTGTGGATGCTGTTCCTGGTGCTGCTAGTGAATTTGCTGTTATGTTTTCCCCACCTGTGTTCGGGATGGGAAACGGAGATGACGAGAGGGAACGAATGAATGATGCACTGACTCCTGTTGCGTCTAGAGCAGAAACGATCCCATACTCCATGTCATTGTGACAGCAACCGCGGGAACAGCAACTACAAGTGTCACGTCCTCTTCTTCAAAATCCTACAAAAAGACCACATTTCGACTGTTCCATACTTTACATCAATCTTTCCCTTAAGCAGATCCAGAGCGAGCGGCATTCTCGGCAGCCTTCTTGGCCGGCTTCGACGGGGTCCACGACCAGGCGCTGCTGGCTCCCGCGTGGGGATCCAAGAGGACGGTGCAGAAGCGCTCGAGCAGATCCTGGCTGCGCTTGAGCTCCGTAGCCAAGGAGGCGGGGTTTTTGACATCGAGCACTTGGCGGAAGATGGCGTTGGAGAAGTTCTTGGTGGCGGACTCGAGGCTCGCGATGCGGCCGTCGTGCACGGAGGCGGTAGACTGGGTCAGCGCCAGGGCGTCGGCGACGTGCTTGTCCGAGCATTCGAGCGTGGAGATGCGGCGATCCTGCAGCGACACGGTGCGGGAGAGCGGCGTGATGCGATGGTCGAGGTCCGCGCGGAGGGCGCCGAGGTCGGTGGCCGTCTCGTGCTGGCTCGATGCGACTTGGTCGACGTGGCTGCCGAGCTCAGACTGTCGAGCGCGAAGGTCTTGGACGGCGCGGGCGAGTGATTCGGGGTTGGACTTGTTGAGCGTCCGCTCGATGCACTCCGCCGTCACTTTCTCGCACGCCTGGGACTCTTCGCGAAGCTGACCCACATCCTGCTCCAACCTGTCCTCGAGCGCCTGCATCCGAGACTCTTCGGCCGAGCGATGGGAGAGCATTTTCTTGATTACCTTGCCGATGCCCTCGATGCGATCGTGGTTCTCGTCGTATCGCTGGCGGCACGTGTTGGCATTGGTCGTGATTTGTGGCCGGATATCAGTCTGGACCTGGCTGCTTAAGGACTGGATGCGCTCTTGTTGGGCGTTGACATCGCGGCGAGTAGTGTGGACGGCATCCTGGACTTGTGCGGTGTCGCGTGGAATGGCGTCCACCTCGTTCTCGACGTCGATAATGCGAGCACGGTTTTGGTTAGAAAGGTCTCGGGAGCGGTCCACAGTCTGCGCCTGAGCCATGTCGTCCAAGTCAGTGCGCAGAGATGGGACAGCGGCCGGGCCAGGAGTGGCAGGAGGACTGATTGGCTCGGCCTGGTTGACGTCCCGTCGTCCGACCTTGATGGGTGGAGGTGGAGTGGAGAGGTCGGAGGGATCGAATGCTCCGCTACGAGCCAGAAGGGCCACCGCGCCATCAACGATGAGCTTGACGCCCAAATGTGTCAATGGTGACAAGGCACGATAGTGGACGTGGACGTGGCGTTGGATCCAGCTCAGGAGGCGAGTGGCCAAGAGGTGCACGACTTCAGAGCCGTATTGGAATGGGATACCAACGTCGGCAATCATGCGACTGTAGACTTCTGGTGATGGACGACGGTACTTGGAGACCTGGTGGCGCTGGCAGACGGAGGACAGCTAGAGCGGGAGAGAAGTGATTAGGGATGGCATCGTTCATAGCGCGGGTAGCAGAAGGAGGTAATGGTACCTTGTTAGCCGTAACCTGGTCATACTTGAGGACAGTCGGGCATCCGTCTGCAGCTCCAGCGAGGCCCGTAAGAGCACCAATTGTCAGATTGGCAAAGACAAGGCGGTAGATGGTGCTGGATTGGAGCGCCGGCTGTCTGTCGGTGTCAAGTCGGTCGGGATCGTTGATGATCACGAGGCCCGATTGACGCTCTTGGGGCGAAAGAGTGGCGGAAAGGCAGTCGGCGGAATTGAGATAGACTTTGCAAAACATGGTCGCGGCGGTGGTATTGGATGTCGACGACGGTGGGAGTGTCGCTCGGGATATATGCCCAGTGCTACCATGGTCGTCGGATCGGGTGGCGGAGACGTGTTGGTGGATGATGCTGGAAGGATGAGGTGATGGAGGAGGAGATTCCGCTAGATTGGGGTATGTGGATGGAAACATGGATGGGTCAAACTTGGCTTAAGTGATATCGAGTCAAAATTTGCTGGAGCTCTGGTGGAAGCTGGCTAGATTAAGCCATCATTCTGATTCTGCTTGAATCCTCGCCAAAGTCGATGACATCCAGTCAAATGTTGAGCGTGTTCCGATCAAAGCTCACCAGATTAAGCCATTTTTCCAAATTTGCTTCAGTTCTTGTTGAGGGCAATGACATCGAGATAAAATCGGCGTGAGCTCCATTCGAAGCTAACCCGGCAAAGTCAACATCAAGCTGTTGTGAATTTGAGTGAGTCCCAGCCAAAGCTAACCAGATCAAGCCATTGTAGCCAACTACATCCTGTTAAAATCTGAGAGAGCTCCAGTCGAAGCTAACCAGATTAAGCCGTTGTTCCACCTATGCTCGAATTCTCGTCAAACGTAAACATCAAGCTGCTGTTCAATTTTTGCTGTATGCCACGTCAAAGTCCATGACATCCGTTGAGCCATGATTGCAACTCTCCTTCAATTATCGTCAAAGTCAACAACATCCAGTGAATCCAGTGACCTACGCATGTCCGCACCGCGACAGACGATGCATCCCTCATAACATGCCATCCCAAGCCTTCGACCTCGCCCAATTCTCGCAGGATCACCCCGACGCCCACGACTTTCTCATGCACCACATCAAGTCGGCCACGGACGAACTGCGAGCACGAGTGTACGACGAATACCTGGCCAAAGAATGCGACGTGGAAACACGAGAGGCGGAGTTGAAGCTGGCCCAGGCTCGCCTGCAGCGGGATCGGGAGGCGCTGGACATCCGCGAGGCGTATCTGCAGAAGCTGGAGGAGAGCTGTGTGGCACAGTGGGAGGAAAGCTGTGTGGCACAGGGGGACCAAAGCTGTGTGGCGCAGGTGGACCAACGCTGTGTGGCGCAGTGGGACGCCATGAAGGAGCAACGCCGCCTGCGTCGTGAGCGCGAATCGGTGCGCGCCTGGAGTCGGGGCATCCTGGCGTGGAGGCAGCGGGTGATGGACATCTTGCGCCACGACGAGGGCATCACCTTGGCCACGCAAACACCCTCCGACACCTCCCCGCCCTCCCGCGCCCCCCGATCGAGCCTTCCGCCCGGAATCAATTTCGCCCAAATGAGGTTGTCATCTTCCCGCGCCATCTTCCCTATCGAGAAGTTCCGAATGGAGATGGCAACCTCGATGGACACGCTTTCTCGTTGCGGAACAATGCTTCGGAGCGTCGCCGCACACACTTATAGGCTCCACCGCCTCCCATTAACTGAACCTCCACGGCCTCCCACCAACATAACCCCCACCTCACCTCCCATCATCATAACCACCTTCACCTCACTTTAAACACCGGCCACCCATTCTCGCTCTCTTCTCATCCACCACCATCATGCCTTGCAACTACCAACCCTCTCGTCCAATCATCGAATCCTACCTCAACGAGCGCTTTCGCATCCAATTCTTGAACAATCTTCAGCCATCGCAGCTGAACACCATGTACGACGCTCTCATCTGGTCACCGCCAACCCCTCACGAATCAACCGAAGAGCAGCGCAACAAGCGCAATCTCTTGGCCTGGATTGCTCGCAACATGCCTCGGCTCCGTCATCCCAGCTTGCCCATGAAGACCAAGGCTTTGCTTGATGAGTCGATGCAGCTTCGATTGCAACTTCCCGGTTGTGCATCCATGGACCCTTGTCCCGCCGCGTCGCCGAATCCAATCGTCGCATCATCGGCTCACCTTCTTCCGCAGTCGTCGTTGACTCCTGGTCCTGCCCTCGAAAGCAGCAAGGGCCCTTCCAACGATTCTCCTCCTCGCACCCCCGCTCGCGCTCCAAACGACGCCTTCTCTCCCGCACGTCGTCACGATAGTGTCATCAACCTCGCAGAAGTCCACCGTGATCTGAAGACGGATGCCGTCAACATGGCCAGTATGCCGTCACCAGCCCTCACCGACGCACCACCTGCACGCCAGCAGCCCGCCCGTGCATCTAAAGCTCGTGCCCCGCTCATCGAAGATGATTCAGACGTATGACTTCTCTACCCTGCCCTCAATGATATCCTTTGCTGAAATTCCGAATAGTCCGAAGACGAAGACGCCCTTTTTGGCCCGCCACAGCACCATCAGTCGACGATTGACCCTCTTCTCGACTCGTGCCCTTCATCACCAACGACTCCTACCCCGATGCCACCAGCTCACCTCGCTGCTTCAAACACCGATTCCCGTGCTGCTGATCAAGCTTTCTCCTCACTCCCGACCTACGAACCCACAGACCCCACCCACAAGCCCTCTGCTACCACCTACCCGGCCACGATTTCAAACAAGCTGGAATCCACTAACCCGCTTGTCGAAAGCCTCCTCTCATCCCTCTCCGCCAATTTCGCCAATCTCCACGCCCAATGTAAAGCACAAAGCTTTCCTGCAGCCATTGGCACGTTGGCAGATATGATGGCTTTGGTCGTCTTAGTCAAGAGTAATGTTCCCGCTTCCGGTTCCTTGTAGGCACGAGAAATCGATGGCGGACTTTCCGCGTGCGAGAATGGAAGGAATGAAACAAGGGGAACAACAGCGGAGGATTGCGATCGTATCGTCATATGGTGTGTTTCTTGGCGCAACGATTGCGATGCAATCGTTGTTACCGAGATCTTGCAGCATTTCGGAATTGTGTCTCGCGGGAGGTTGATATTTGAAGATCCATCCCCTCTATAAGCGTACGGGCATGTATCGCGATTGATCTTCAAATCTGTTCAGGCAGAACTATACAGAGTTCCTTATATTTATACGCTTTTGGATCGGCCTGCATTGAACGAGAGTCTTAAGGCAGAGCCCAGGCCGCAGGCTAAGTTGTTAACAGCCTAGTTTTAGAAATATAAGCATGTCTTTATACCAACCGATGAAGTCCGTCAGCGACTGCCCGCGAACGTAGAGCCGAGGATTGACCTGGTCGCTTGGAAGAAACCCCCGTTACGCCCCGCTATATTACGAATTGGGGCGAGAACTCAGCCAATTTCATCTGAGTCGGGCCGACTTGCCGTGGATTCGGCTTGGCTGATCCCCCTTTCAGCCTTATATTGGTTGTGTTGGGCCATACTTTCTGTCCTTCCTCAGGATTGCACTGGTGACCTTTTCTTATTAGCTTGTCTCGCCACCTGCTCTTGTGCTTTTCTTATCGCCCTTTTTGCTGTATATCTATGGCCTTTTCCCCCCGATCTTTCAGGGCCTGGGTCGCCTCTTCCGCCAGCCTCTTTCTTGATGTGTCGTGTCTTAACTTGTCGCCTCGTGGTCATTGGAAACTCATCCTTGGCAGGCGGCCCCTTGTAAACCTCAATAATGCCAATAAGGTAACGTATATGACCACGTACTTGGGAGTACGTAGCAGAATTTTCTTGGCGCAACCAACTAGCACAACAAATGATCTATTTCAGAAGCTATCAACAGTATTCTGCTGAAATCTAATCCCTGCATTGGATTGAGGTGGTATTTGTCAAAGGAGCGGCTGTAGTTGATCCGACTAAGGTCGACTCTACGTCAATACCCGTCGTTTGATGACTGAAGAATCTACGTACAAGCAGAGGTGCAGGTATTCGAGTGTGCGCCAAGCCTGGTCCTGCCAAGCCTGCCAGCTTGCTACCTCCCACATCCACATCCGTATCACTACCCTCCCTAATCAGCGATTGCCCTCAATCGCAATCAGCTAATCAGTCGCAATCAGCCCATGAATCGCAATCAGCACATCAATGGCCAATTAGCCCATCAATCGCAATCAGCCAATCAGGTCGCTTGTTGCAGAGGTCGTATCAAACCAGGCTGTAGGGGTCGCAAATTCAGCTTCGCTATCGGCGAATCAGATTGCACCAAACAGGTCGATTTTGAGCTTCAATTTCCGTGCGTTTTGAGCCTCAACTTCCGAGCCTTTTGCAGTGCCTTTGGGTGCCTCAAACTCCGTGGCTCTTGAGCCTCAGTTTCGCGGCGGGTTGTGTCCATTTTGAGCCTCATTCTGAGCCTCATTTTAAGCTGAATTTCCGTGTCTTTTCAGCCTCAATTGGTGCCTCAAACTGTGTGGCTGTTGAGCCTCAATCTCGTGCCTTTTGTCGTCGCTTTGGTGCTTCAATTGGTGCCTCGTCAAGGTTGCAGAGGTCGCAAGGGGGTCGTAGCTGCAGAGGTCGCGGCTGCAGAGGGCTCGGAGGTCGCTCGATTCTGAACTGCGCATCTGAACTGTGCATCTGAACTGTGCATCTGAACTGTACATCTGAACTGCGCTTCTTCGGAACGTGCACTTCTCGATTGTAGGCCGTACGCCTCGATTGTTGAACTGCCTCGATTGCTGAACGTACTGCTGCCAGTCGTGTTGCCTGTAGCCGTATCCCTACCCATAATAAGTATCGTCGCCCTAGGTCCTGCTAGGTGCGTCTCGTCGTTGCTGTCGCTCTCGCTCCTTGCTCTCGCTCCTCGCCTCGTCTCGTCGTCCTCGCTCTCGTCGTCCTCGCTCTCGTCGTCCTCGCTCTCGTCGTCCTCGCTCTCGTCGTCCTCGCTCTCGTCGTCCTCGCTCTCGTCGTCCTCGCTCTCGTCGTCCTCGTCTCGTCTCGTCGTCCTCGCTCTCGCTCCTGGCTCTCGCTCCTTGCTCTCGTCGTCCCTAAATCATCGTTCTCGCCTATCTTAAAACTTCAAAACTCGTGCGATCTGCTCGCAGGGACACTTCTTGTCCTCAAAACTCTCTCTTCTTCTCCATGTCCTCAAAGGACGGATTAGGGGGGTAGAGTATTATGCATATGCACGATTAAGTAACCGGATAATTCAACGGCCTCCTTCGTACATCTACACACTCTAGGTTGTTGCACGTACGCTATTTGAGTAACTGGATAATTCAACGGCCTCTTTTACGCAGTGCAGGTTAGGTTGTTGGAGTAAGCCTTCGATATAATAATATAACTAAGGTAGACTCTAGGTCAATACCTGTTATTCAATCACTATATTGAAGGCTAGAGAGGGAAGAATCTACGTACAAGCAGAGGTGCGGGTATTTAAGTGTACACCAAGCCTGGTCCTGCCAAGCCTGCCAGCTGTTAAGGGAGTGGCTGTAGTTTATCCTAAATTAAGCTAAAGAAGTAGTAGTTAGACCAAGGCTCAATGGGTTTAACTAAAACTAAAGACTAGAAAGGGTAGTTCTATAATTTATACACAAGAGAAGCTATAAAAAAAAGAAGAGAAAGGTTAGAGGGCTAGTGTAGGTTCTTATAGTCCTCTGCCGTTGCAGGATTTTGCTAGTTACCCTCCTTATCCTTAGGGTTTACTAGTATCCTTAGAACTTTGCTAGTTGCCCTCCTTGTCCTTAGGGTTTCTTTGTATCTTCCGGATCTTTCTAGTTGCTTGTTACAGTAGCGGAAGGGGTGGTAGATAGACAGGGTAGACCCTAGATTTCGGCTCGGCCCCTTCCGGGATTTAGGTTCTGGAACAAACTAGGCCGGGCCTTGGCACACTACACTACGAAAGCCTACTGTTACGGTGGTAGAAAGGGGTGGGACTGAGTGATGGGGTGGACCCTGGATTTCGGCTCGGCCCTTCCGGACCGAGCCGGGCCTTGGCACCACCATCCATTAGACACCACTACTACCACCACATAGGTTCCTTTCCCTCCTTAGTTCAAGATATAGTTATTAAAACAGCCGTATTGAAACTCATCTGCGCGCTCGGATTATTATATCTCGAACTCACTCACTATACCAACACCGCGCTGCGCGAAAGGGCCCGTCGAACCATCCGGAAACCCGAATAACGCACGCGCACCCACATAACCAAACAACAACACCCCCCAAGGCACCGCGAGAAGATGGAAAGCTTCTCAGCGGTAGAGAGCGGCGTAACAGGCCGCCGAGGAAAGAGAAAGACTAACAGAGCAAGCAGGCGCGCCAGTGTCATTAATAATAAGATTATTATTAGGGGTTTTACGGCCGAAGAGACTGCAGAGATTAAGGAACGAATAAGCAAATATAGGAAGATCTACGACTGCACGATCGAAGAACTGGAAGACTATGTAAACGAGAACGGGATAGGTGTTGCGGCGGTGGAAAGAGGTAGGACAGATTAATAGGGTGGACCCTGGATCTCGGCTCGGCCCTTCCGGACCGAGCCGGGCCTTGGCACCACTATCCATTAGACACCACCACCACTACATAGGTTCCTTTCCCTCCTCAGTTCGAGATATAGTTATCAAAAAGGCCGTATTGAATCATATCTGCGTGCCCGGATCATTATATCTCGAACTCACTCTCCACACCAACACCGCGCTGCGCGAAAGGGCCCGTCGAACTATCCGGAAACCCGAATAACGCACGCGTACCCACCAAACCAAACAACAACCCCCCTAAGGCACTGTAAGAAGATAGAAGGCTTCTCGACGGTAGACAGCGGTGTAACAGGCCGCCGCGGAAAGAGAAAGACTGACAGAGCGAGCAGGCGCTCCAGTGTTATTAATAATAAGATTATTATTAGAGGTTTTACAGCGGAAGAGACTGCAGAGATTAAGGAACGAATAAGCGAATATAGGAAGATCCACGACTGCACGATCGAGGAACTGGAAGACTATGTAAACGAGAACGGGATAGGAAAGGTCTATAATAGTATAGACCTTATTAAGACTCTGTTCTACCAAACACTGGAAGAGAACAGACAACTAAGAGAAGAAACTAAAGCGGTAAGGGCCGAGAAGGAATCGGCAGAGACCATTATCGACGTGTTAGAAAACCAGGCGGCGAATCGACTAGTGCAGCTAAAGGAGCTAAAGGATCAACTTGCTAATATAGAAGCAGCGAAGTCGCTACCGCTACTGCAGCGAGAAACCTACGTAGAGACCGCCTCGCCGGCGGCCTATAGCCAAGGTAGCACTACGATGACGCTATTGCCGGACCTACCTGTTTTCGGCAGCGGAGACCCTAAATCGTAGGAGGCATTTAAGAAAAAGATCAAGAATAAGATGAGCCGCGATTATGCATTAAGCAGCGAAGAGGATAGATTGGCGTACTTGGAATCGCGACTAGAAAGTGAAGCTTTTTCGTTAGTAGCGGACCTAGAAGAGGTAACCGCGGAAGAAGCGATTAAAGCGCTAGACTAGCGTTTCGGAGACCTATTCCGAAAGAAGACGGCCTGTAAGCAACTAGATAAGATCAACCAGAACCGGCAGACGTTCGAGGAGTTCTACGGATTGTTCAGAAAATATGCTATTAGAGCGAGGGTAGCGGAAGATAAGCAGCTCTACCTATTAAGGCAGAAGCTGAGCCCTAAACTGGCTGCTGCTATAGCGTCTGTAGAAGACGAAGACCTCGAGGGCTTCGTGCACTAGGCGAGAGTCACCGCGAGAAACTTGGGCGCTTATGCGAAATCACGCGAACCGCTTCAGAAGCCGTTACCGTCGGCGCAGACAGTTAGAGCCCCTGCGCCTTTTCGACGAACCCCCTAGCAGTCGTCGTATTCACTACGCTCGGCGTTCGTCCCTACCTGTTTCGCGTGCGGAAAGCCTAGCTATATCGCCACGAGATGCCAAGCTTCGGATAAGCAGAAGCAGGAGTATCGCGCTATAAAGCAGCCGCAGCCGCTAAGAAAGACTATTTAAGCCATCGAACCAGCTCCGAACGACACTAATAGCGTAGACGGTGGAGTGTCCCTGCGAATCCTAGGAAAAGACCAGCTGGACGGATAGACCCCCTATCCAGCGTAAACGATAGGGCACCTTTGCGAACGGCACGAGAAGAAAGCATTAACAGCTGTAACGATCCGCTCTCGGCGGCGGTGGAAACGAATACGGAAACAGCTATCATCCTTCTAATTATTGTCCACCCCCTTAACGGATCGAGCAAACCACTTCAGTTAAAAGCTTTTATCGACACAGGAGCTCTTATTGGCGCAGCGATCCACCATCGGTTGGTTCAGAAGCTGACAAATGGATACAGCTATCCGGTGGAATTGGCATTACCGACGCGGATTTCGGCATATAACGGACAAGACACAGAGAGTGTTACGCACTATGTGCCATTAAAGACTACCCTGGCTGGTCGCACTACGGAAGCGACGTTCCGAATTATAGATATCGGAAGATTTGACATTATTATAGGGCAGAAATAGATAAAGAACCAGAAAGCTATCGTCGACGTAGATAAAGGAACGATCAGATTCAAAACCCTAAGCAACGGCACCGCCGCCGAACCGACCGCCGCTACTATAGCCGAACCGACCGCCGCCGCCGCCAATGTAACCCCGTCCGATCGTTCCGAACCCCTAGTTACTGTCGGAATAGTGAGTTCCGAGGCCCTAACGACCCTCGCGAAATCAACGGACAATAAGATCTACGCTATCTTAATAAAAGACATCGAAGACTACTGGAAGATAATAGCGGAAGAAGAAGTGGATCCGCTGGAGGTGCTGCCAAACGAGCTCTATAGTTACGCTGACGTCTTCTTAAAAGCCGACTCCAACCTATTGCCGCTCTATCGACCGGAATATAACAACAAGATCCGACTGAAGGAGGGAGCTACGCTGCCAAGAACCGAGCCCCTAAGAAGACTGTCACCGGCCGAACTGGACTAAGTAGAGGTGTTTGTCTATAAAAACTTGGCGAAGAAGTTTATTACTCCGAGTTCTGCTGAGTACGCGTTACCGATTCTTTTTGTAAGGAAACTAGGGGGTAGTCTGCGACTCTGCGTAGACTATCGAGGCCTTAATAAGGTCACTAAGAGAGACGTATATCCACTGCCGTTAATCGACGAAACCATCCAAAGAGTGGCGAAGGCTAAGTAGTTCAGCAAGCTGGATATTCGCTAAGCATTCTATCGGTTAAGGAACGAAGAAGGACAAACAGAAGATCTTACAACATTCGCTACGCGCATAGGCAATTTTAAGTGGTTGGTGATGCCTTTCGGACTTACCAACGCGCCGGCAGTGTAGCAACGCTTTATAAACCACACCTTTATAGACATGTTAGAACAGTTCGTGTCAATTTACCTAGACGACATCCTTATCTACACCGATAGAACGAGAGAGCAACACACGGACCACATCGAGAAAGTGTTGAAGAGGCTCTGCGAGGTCGGATTAAACGCGGACACGAAGAAGAGCGAATTCTATCAAACCGAGGTCAAATATCTCGGTCTTATCGTCGGAAGAGATGGAATTCGTATGGACCCTTTAAAGGTCGCCGCCGTTGCGGAATAGAAGCAGCCGAAATCCGGAAACACTACGCAAATCAGAGCGTTTCTCGGATTCTGCAGCTACTATCGACAGTTTATTAAAGACTTTAGCAAGATAGCAAGACCCCTGAACGAGGCATTAAAGAAAGAGGCCGCCGGCCTATAGAATAAGAAGTGCACGGAAGCCTTTAACCGGCTGAAAGAAGCAGTGGCCTCTGCACTAGTTCTGGCACACTTCCGGCCAGAAAAGACGATCTACATAGAAACGGACGCTTCCGACACAGTGACGGCAGGGGTCCTTTCTCAATATAGTAACGACGAAACCCTCTATCCAGTCGCTTTCTTCAGCAAGTCAATAAGCGAAGCTAAGCGGAACTACGCTATCTACGATAAGGAGCTGCTGGCGATTATTTAGGCCTTTAAGGAGTGGAAACCGGAGCTTATAGCTGGAAAGAGCACGGTCCAGGTTCTTACGGACTATCAGTCGCTGGCCTATTTTATAAAGATGCAGAAGCTCTTACGTCGCCAAGCTTGGTAGGCCGCCTACTTGTTAGGGTTCGATTTCAAGATCAACTATTGACCCGGAGCTCAAAATGGAAAGGCTGACGCGCTAACGAGAAGAGAAGGGAAAACCAGCTGCGTAAAAGAGGATCCGAACATGTTCCAGAAGGTGTTAACCGAACGGATAGTAGACGCAGAGGTGTTGAAAGAGGTAGGGGTCTGCGCAGTGGAACTGGCCCCTAAGGAAGAGACGCTCTACGAGAAGGTGGAACGGCTCAATCAACAACAGAAGCTCGGCAAAACCGGTTTAGGGAAGATAATAGTTCCAGAAGAGCTGATTACAGAAGTTATCCAGTTGGTCCACAGCTCCGTAGATATCGGCTACGCTAGCGCGAAAAAGACGATGCAGGCAGTAAGAACAATCTACTGGTTTCCGCGGATCTATAAGCGGATCCACCGGTTTATTGCTAATTGCCACGCGTGCCGGGCCGCGAAGCTACGTTACGGTCTTCCGGCCAGTCTGCTAAAGCCACTTCCGATCCCCGAGAAACTGTGGCAGCATATTACGATAGACTTCGTAACCGGCCTGCCGGAATCCGATGGATACGACGCTACGCTGAACGTAGTGGACCGATTGAGCAAAGAACGCCACTTCATCCCCTGCTGAGCGAGAGATAAAGGAACTACTATAGAAGAGACTACACGGATGTTGATTCGACACGTATAGAAGCATTATAGCTTACCGGACACTATCACTACAGATAGAGGTCCTCAATTCACCGCCGACGTATAGAAATCCATTAACTAAGCTCTCGGAATTCGTAGAAAACTCAGCACCGTCGCTCACCCTCAAACCGACGGCCAGTCTAAAGTGGCCAACCGTAAGATAGAGCGATATCTACGAACCTTCTGCGGCCATTATTAAGAAGATTGGGTTAAGGTGTTGCCGATGGCCGAATTCTGCGCCAACTCGGCACCGTCTAAAGCTACCTTACTGGCGCCATTCGAGATAACGCATAGCTATTATCCGAGAATAAGCTTCCAACCGCTAAGCGACGCCGGTTCGCTGGAGCTTTCTGCCGCCACGTCGTTAAAGAGAGTCGCCGCCGCGGCGGCGGAAGCGCTTCGATCTCAGATAGAAGAAGCGATCAAAGTGGCGAAAGAAGCGATAGAATCGGCTTAAAAGAAGATAGTAACTCGAGCTAATAAGAAGCGGTTACCGATAGAATTCGAGGAAGGCTAAAGGGTGTAGCTTAACACAAAGAACCTAAGGCTGAAAGGCAACGCCAAGCTGAATCCACGCTACGTAGGTCCGTTTAAGATAGTGGAAAAGAGGTCGCCGGTAACTTATTGGCTCTAGCTGCCAAAAGCATTCCGGATCCACGACGTTTTCTATTTAGATCTACTGAGCCTGGACCCTAAGGACGGCCTTCCGGAACAGGGGTTTGCCGAACCCCTACTAGTTAAGATAGACAGTAATAAAGAAGAGTAGGAGGTAGAAGATGTAATGGACGTAAAGAAGATAAGGGGGTCTATCAAAGCGAGGATCTCATAGAAGGGGTGGCTGGAAGATTATAAATAGTATCCGATCGAGAACCTCCGGAATTTGGCAGAGCTGCTAAGAGACTTTTACGCGCAGAGCCCGAAGAAGCCGAAGCCGGAAAGGCTCTAAAGCCGATCCTACCGGAAGAAGGAAAAGAAGAAAGACACGTCCGCTCCACCGGCGCGGAAGCCGATGGAAACGATCGTGTCGGTCGCCTTCAGGGAGGTCTTCGACGCGGCCACTACCTACGGCAGTGCGGCATAAAGCTTGCCGACGCCGTAGCGCGCCAGCGCCGCCCCCCCCTACAGTGGCTTAGGGCTTTGGTAAAAGAAAAAGAAGAAGAAGAACGACGCTGCGGACGGATCTATATAGAGCTCCGTACTAGCGCACAGACTAGCCACGCCGCAGCTCAGATAGCCTACGGTTCAGATCAGATAGCGTCGATTACATAAACGCCAAGTAAAGGACTTTAGATGCCGACGATGTAAAAAATGAAAAAAAAAAGCGGCGAAAAGAACGTTGTTTTTGATAGAAGACGGAAGAGGTAGCGTCAGCGTTGGAGGGAGTTTTCGAGAAGGAAACGATAAATCAGAAAAAAAAAAAAAGAAGAAAGGTTTTTGAATGGATAGGGTGACTAAGCGGTCGAGGGCGACCGCTGGTAAGGGAGGGGGGTAGTGTTGCAGCAGTGGAAAGAGGTGGGACAGATTAATAGGGTAGACACTAGATCTCGGCTCGGCCCTTCCGGACCGAGCCGGGCCTTGGCACCACTATCCATCAGACACTACCACCACTATATAGGTTCCTTTCCCTCCTTAGTTCGAGATATAGTTATCAAAAAGGCCGTATTAAATTATATCTGCGTGCCCGGATTAATAGGAAAGGTCTACGATAATCCGGGCACGCAGATATAATTCAATATAGCCTTTTGAATAACTATATCTCGAACTAAGGAGGGAAAGGGATCTATGTAGTAGTAGTAGTAGGCTTTGATAGTAGTGGTGCCAAGGCCCGGCTCGGCCCGACCGGGCCGAGCCGAAATCTAGGGTCTACCCTATTAATCTGTCCTACCTCTTTCCACCGCCGCAACATACGATAGTATAGACCTTATTAAGACGCTGTTCTACCGAACGCTAGAAGAGAACAGACAACTAAGAGAAGAAACTAAAGCGGTAAGGGCCGAGAAGGAATCGGCGGAGACTATTATCGACGTGTTAGAAAACCAGGCGGCGAATCGACTAGCGCAGCTTAATAAAGTCCTTAATGAACCGTCGATAGTAGCTGCAGAAGCCGAGAAACGCTCTAATTTGCGTAGTGTTTCCGGATTTCGGCTGCTTCCACTCCGCGACAGCAGCGACCTTTAAGGGGTCTATACGAATTCCATCTCTTCTAACGATAAGACCGAGATATTTAACCTCGGTTTAATAGAACTCGCTCTTCTTCGTGTCCGCGTTCAACCCAACCTTGCAGAGCCTCTTCAACACTCTCTTAATGTAGTCCGTGTGTTGCTCTCTCGTTCTATCGGTGTAGATAAGGATGTCGTCCAAGTAGATAGACACGAACCGCTCCAGCATGTCTATAAAAGTGTAGTTCATAAAGCGTTGCTACACTGCCGGCGCGTTGGTGAGTCCGAAAGGCATTACCAACCACTTGAAATTGCCCATACGCGTAGCGAATGTCGTAAGGTCTTCCGTTTGTCCTTCTTCGTTCCTTAATTGATAGAACGCTTAGCGAATATCCAGCTTGCTGAACCACTTAGCCTTAGCTACTCGTTGTATAGTTTTATCGATTAGAGGTAGCGGATACACATCTCTCTTGGTAACCTTATTAAGGCCTCGATAGTCTACGCAGAGTCGCAGACTACCCCCTGGTTTCCTTACGAAAAGAATCGGTAACGCGTACTCGGCGGAACTCGGCGTAATAAACTTCTTTGCTAAATTTTCGCGAACAAAAACCTCCACTTAGTCCAGTTCGGCCAGTGACAGTCTTCTTAGGGGCTCGGTTCTTGGCAGCGTAGCTCCCTCCTTTAGTCGGATCTTGTTGTTATATTCCGGTCGATAGAGCGGCAATAGGTTGGAGTCGGCTTTTAAGAAGACGTTAGCGTAACTATAGAGCTCGTTTGGCAGCACCTCCAGTAGATCCACTTCTTCTTCCGCTATTATCTTCCAGTAGTCTTTAATGTCTTTTATTAAGATAGCGTAGATCTTATTGTCTATCGATTTCGCGAGGTTCGTTAGGGCCTCCAAACTCACTGTTCCGACGGTAACCAGGGGTTCGGAACGATCGGACGGGGTCTCTTTCGTGGACGCTATAGCGTTCGGCTCGGCAGCGGCGGTCGTTCCGGTGGTCCCTGCTCCGCTACCTAGGGTTTTGAATCTTATCGTGCCTTTATCTACGTCGACGATGGCTTTCTGGTTCTTTATCCATTTCTGCCCTATAATGATGTTAAATCTTCCGATATCTATAATTCGGAATATCGCTTCCGTAGTGCGACCAGCTAAGGTAGTCTTTAGCGGCACGTAGTGCGTAACGCTTTCCGTGTCTTGTCCGTTATATGCCGAAATCCGCGTCGGCGACGCCAATTCCACCGGATAGCCGTATCTATTTATCAGCTTCTAAACCAACCGATAGTGGATCGCTGCGCCAATAAGAGCTTCGGTGTCGATAAAAGCTTTTAGCTGGAGCAGTGGGCGTTTCTTCTTAACAGGGTAGACCGTAATAGGAAGGATAATAGCTGTTTCCGTGTTCGTTTCCACCGCTGCCGATAGTGGATCGTTGCAGCTGTTGATGCTTTCTTCTTGCAGCGATTCGCTTCGATGTAGTGCCCTATTGTCAGCACTAGATAGGGGGCCTATCCCTCCAGCTAGTCTTTTCCTATAATTCTTAACTGTACTCCACTGTCCATACTGTCAGTATCGTTCGGCGCCGGTTCGATGGCTTGGATAGTCTTTCTCGACGGCGACGGCTGCGGCTGCTTTATAGCGCGATACTCCTGTCTCTGTTGGGCCGTCGCTTGGCATCTCGTAGCGATATAGCTGGGTTTTCCGCACGCGTAACAGGTAGGGACGAACGCCGATCGTAGAGAATACGACGATTGCTAGGGGGTTCGTCGGAAAGGCGCAGGGGCTCTAGCTGTCTGCGCCGACGGTAACAGCTTTTGAATCGATTCGCGTAATTTCGCGTAAGCGCTTAAGTTTCTCGCAGTAACTCTCGCCTGGTGCACGAAGCCCTTAAGGTCTTCGTCTTCTACAGACGCTATAGCGGCGGCCAGTTCAGGGCTTAGCTTCTGCCTTAATAGGTAGAGCTGCTTATCTTCCGCTACCCTCGCTCTAATAGCATATTTTCTGAACAATCTGTAGAACTCCTCGAACGTCTACCGGTTCTAGTTAATCTTATCTAGTTGCTTACAGGCCGTCTTCTTTCGGAATGGGTCTCCGAAACGCTAGTCTAGCGCTTTAATCGCTTCTTCCGCGGTTACCTCTTCCAGGTCCGCTACTAACGAAAAAGCTTCACTTTCCAGTCGCGATTCCAAGTATGCCAATCTATCCTCTTCGCTGCTCGATGCGTAATCGCAGCTTATCTTATTCTTAATCTTCTTCTTAAATGCCTCCTATAATTTAGGGTCTCCGCCGCCAAAAGCAGGTAGGTCCAGCAATAGCGTTATCGTAGTGCCACCTTGGCTATAGGCCGCCGGTAAGGCGGTCTCTACGTAGGTTTCTCGCCGCGGTGGCAGTAGCGACTTCGCTGCTTCTATATTAGCAAGTTGATCCTTTAGCTCCTTTAGCTACGCTAGTCGATTCGCTGCCTGGTTTTCTAACATGTCGATAATGGTCTCCGCCGATTCCTTCTCGGCCCTTACTGCTTTAGTTTCTTCTCTTAGTTGTCTGTTCTCTTCCAGCGTTTAGTAGAACAGCGTCTTAATAAGGTCTATACTATCGTAGACCTTTCCTATCCCGTTCTCGTTTATATAGTCTTCCAGTTCCTCGATTATGCAGTCGTAGATCTTCCTATATTCGCTTATTCGTTCCTTGATCTCTGCGGTCTCTTCCGCTGTAAAACCTCTAATAATGATCTTATTATTAATAACACTAGAGCGCCTGCTCGCTCTGTTAGTCTTTCTCTTTCCGCAGTGGCCTGTTACGCCGCTCTCTACCGTCGAGAAGCCTTCTATCTTCTTACGGTGCCTTAGGGGGTTGTTGTTTGGTTTGGTGGGTGCGCGTGCGTTATTCGGGTTTCCGGATAGTTCGACGGGCCCTTTCGCGCAGCGCGGTGTTAGTGTAGAGAGTAAGTTCGAGATATAATAATCCGGGCACGCAGTTATGATTTAATACAGCCTTTTTGATAACTATATCTCGAACTGAGGAGGGAAAGGGATCTATGTAGTAGTAGTAGTGGACTTTGATAGTAGTAGTGCTAAGGCCCGGCTCGGCCCGACCGGGCCGAGCCGAAATCCAGGGTCCACCCTATTAATCTGTCCTACCTCTTTCCACCGCCGCAATATACGATAGTATAGACCTTATTAAGACGCTGTTCTACCGAACGCTAGAAGAGAACAGACAACTAAGAGAAGAAACTAAAGCGGTAAGGGCCAAGAAGGAATCGGCAGAGACCATTATCGACGTGTTAGAAAACCAGGCGGCGAATTGACTAGCGCAGCTAAAGGAGCTAAAGGATCAACTTGCTGATATAGAAGCAGCGAAGTCGTCACTGCCACTGCGGCGAGAAACCTACGTGGAAACCGCCTCGCTGGCGGCCTATAGTTAAGGTGGCACTACGATAACGGTATTGCCGGACCTACCTGCTTTCGTTAGCGGAGACCCTAAAGCGTAGGAGGCATTTAAGAAGAAGATTAAGAATAAGATAAGCCGCGATTACGCATCGAGCAGCGAAGAAGATAGATTGGCGTACTTGGAATTACGATTAGAAGGCGAAGCTTTTTTGTTAGTAGCGGACCTAGAAGAGGTAACTGCAGAAGAAGGAATCAAAGCGCTAGACCAACGCTTTAGAGACCTATTCCGAAAGAAGACAGCCTGTAAGCAGCTAGACAAGATCAATTAGAACCGGTAGACGTTCGAGGAGTTCTACGGTTTGTTTAGAAAACATACGATTAGAGCCCGAGTAGCGGAAGATAAGCAGCTCCACCTATTAAGGCAGAAGCTGAACCCTAAACCGGCCGCCGCTATAGCGTCTGTAGAAGACGAAGACCTTAAGAGCTTCGTGCACCAAGCAAGAGTCACTGCGAGAAATTTGAGCGCTTACGCGAAATTACGCGAACTGCTTCAGAAGCCGTTACCGTCGGCGTAGACAGTTAGAGCCCCTGCGCCTTTCCGACGAACCCCCTAGCAGTCGTCGTATTCACTACGCTCGGCGTTCGTCCCTACCTGTTTCGCGTGCGGAAAACCCAGCTACATCGCTACGAGATGCCAAGCAACGGCCTAGCAGAAGCAGGAGTATCGCGCTGTAAAGCAGCAGCAGCCGCCACCGCCGAGAAAGACTATTCAAGCCATCGAACCGGCTCTAAACGACACTAATAGCGTAGACAGTGGAGTGCCCCTGCGAATCCTAGGAAAAGACTAGCTGGAAGGATAGGCCCCCTATCCAGCATAGACGACAGGGCATTAACGCGAACTACGTTAACGAAAGAGAGTATTAATAGTTGCAGCGATCCGCTATCGGCTGTAGTGGAAACGAACACGGAAACAGCTATTATCCTTCCTATTACGGTCCACCCTGTTAAGAAGCAACGCCCACCGCTCTAGCTAAAAGCGTTTATTGACACCGGAGCTCTCATTAGCGTAGCGATCCACTATCGGCTGGTTCAGAAGCTAATAAAGAGATACGGTTATCCAGTGGAGCTGGCGTCGCCGACGCGGATTTCGGCATATAACGGACAAGACACAGAGAGTGTCACGCACTATGTGCCATTAAGGACCACTTTGGCTGGTCGCACTACAGAAGCGATGTTCCGAATTATAGATATCAGAAGATTTGACATTATTATAGGGCAGAAATAGATAAAGAACCAGGGAGCGATTATTAACGTAGGAGAAGGCACAATCGGATTCAGAAAACCGATCAGCGGCTTAGCTGCTATTAAATCAGTCACCAAATCGGTCACAGTGGCCAACGCTAAACCGAACGTTACGAAGATCGAAGCGGCTTCGATGGATCGGCCCGACCCTTAAGGCACGATCGGAATGATAAGCTCGGAAGTTTTATCGACCCTTGCGAAGTCACCAGACAACAAGATTTACGCTATCTTAATAAAAGACATTAAAGACTACCAGAAGATAATAGCGGAAGAAGAAGTAGATCCACTGGAGGTGCTGCCAAACGAGCTCTATAGTTACGCTAACGTCTTCTCAAAAGCCGACTCCAACCTATTGCTGCTCTATTAACTAGAATATAACAACAAGATCTGACTAAAGGAGGGAGCTACGCTGCTAAGAACCGAGCCCCTAAGAAGACTGTCACCGGCTAAACTGGACTAAGTAGAGGTGTTTGTTCGCGAAAATTTGGCAAAGAAGTTTATTACGCCGAGTTCCGCCGAGTACGCGTTACCGATTCTTTTCGTAAGGAAACCAGGGGGTGGTCTGCGACTCTGCGTAGACTATCGCGGCCTTAACGAGGTCACTAAGAGAGACGTATATCCACTGCCGTTGATCGACGAAACTATCCAAAGAGTGGCGAAGGCTAAGTAGTTCAGCAAGCTAGACATCCGCTAAGCGTTCTATCGACTAAGGAATAAAGAAGGGCAAACGGAAGACCTTACGACATTCGCTACGCGCATAGGCAATTTTAAGTAGTTGGTAATACCTTTCGGACTCACTAACGCGCCGGCAGTGTAGCAACGCTTTATAAACTACACTTTTATAGACATGCTAGAGCAGTTCGTGTCTATCTACTTGGACGACATCCTTATCTACACCAATAGAACGAGAGAGCAACACACGGACCACATCGAGAGAGTGTTAAAGAGGCTCTACGAGGTCGGATTGAACGCGGACACGAAGAAGAGCGAGTTCTATTAAACCGAGGTCAAATATCTCGGTCTTATCGTTGGAAGAGATAGAATTCGTATAGACCCCTTAAAGGTCGCTGCTGTCGCAGAGTGGAAGCAGCCGAAATCTGGAAACACTACGCAAATCAGAGCGTTTCTCGGCTTCTGCAGCTACTATCGACAGTTTATTAAGGACTTTAGCAAGATAGCGAGACCCCTGAACGAGGCGCTAAAGAAAGAGGCCGCCGGCCTATAGAATAAGAGGTGCACGGAAGCCTTCAACCGGCTAAAAGAAGCAGTGGCCTCTGCGCCAGTTCTAGCACACTTCCGGCCAGAAAAGACGATCTACGTAGAAACGGACGCTTCCGACACAGTAACGGCAGGGGTCCTTTCTTAATATAGTAACGACGAAACCCTCTATCTAGTCGCTTTCTTTAGCAAGTCAATAAGCGAAGCTAAGCGGAACTACGCCATCTACAATAAGGAGCTGCTAGCGATCATTTAGGCTTTCAAGGAGTGGAAACCGGAGCTTATAGCTGGAAAGAGCACGGTCCAGGTTCTTACGGACCACCAGTTGCTGACCTATTTTAGAAAGACGCAGAAGCTCTTACGTCGCCAAGCTCGGTAGGCCGCCTACTTGTTAGGGTTTGATTTCAAGATCAACTATCGACCCGGAGCTCAAAATAGATAGGCTAACGCACTAACGAGACGCGAAGGAAAGACCAGCCGCGCGAAGGAAGACCCGAACATGTTTTAGAAGGTGTTGACCGAGCGGATAGTAGACGCAGAGGTATTGAAAGAGGTAGGGGTCTGCGCAGTAGAACCGGCCCCTAAGGAAGAGACGTTCTACGAGAAGGTGGAAACGGCTTAATTAACAACAGAAGCTCGGCAAAACCGGTTCAGGGAAGATAATAGTTCTGGAAGAGCTGATTACAGAAGTTATCCAGCTAGTCCACGGCTCTATAGATGTCGGCTACGCCGGCGCGAAGAAGACAATGCAGGCAGTAAGAACGATCTAATGGTTTCCGCGGATCTATAAGCGGATCTACCGGTTTATCGCTAATTGCCACGCGTGCCGGGCCGCGAAGCTACGTTACGGTCTTCTGGCCGGTCTGCTAAAGCCACTTCCGATCCCTAAGAAACCGTGGCAGCATATTACGATAGACTTTGTAACCGGCCTGCCGGATTCTGATAGATACGACGCTACGCTGAACGTAGTGGACCGATTAAGCAAAGAGCGCTACTTTATCCCCTGCAGAGCGAGAAACGAAGGAACTACTGCAGAAGAAACGGCGAGAATGTTAATCCAACACTTATAGAAGCACTACGGGCTACCGGACACTATCACTACGGATAGGGGTCCTTAATTCACTGCCGACGTGTGGAAAGCTATCAACCAAGCTCTCGGAATTCGTAGAAAACTTAGCATAGCCGCTCACCCGCAGACCGACGGTCAGTCTAAAGTGGCCAACCGTAAGATAGAGCGATATCTGCGAACCTTCTGCGGCCATTATTAAGAAAAGTGGGTTAAGGTGTTGCCGATAGCCGAATTCTGCGCCAACTTGGCACTGTCTAAAGCTACCTTACTGGCGCCGTTCGAGATAACGCATAGCTATCTTCCGAGAATAAGCTTCCAACCGCCGAGCGACGCCGGTTCGCCGGAGCTTTCCGCCGATACGTCGTTAAAGAGAGTTGCCGCCGCGGCGGCTAAAGCGCTCCGATCTCAGATAGAAGAAGCGATTAAAGTGGCGAAAGAAGCGATGGAATCGGCTTAGAAGAAGATAGTGACTCGAGCTAATAAGAAGCGGTCACCGATAGAATTTGAAGAAGGCCAAAAGGTATAGCTCAATACGCGGAACCTAAGGCTAAAAGGGAACGCCAAGCTCAACTCCCGCTACGTAGGTCCGTTTACGATAGTAGAAAAGAGGTCGCCAGTGACCTATCGGCTCCAGCTACCAAAATCGTTCCGGATCTACGACGTTTTCTATTCGGATCTGCTAAGCCTGGACCCTAAGAACGGCCTGCTAGAACAGGGCTTCGCCGAACCCCTACTAGTTAAGATAGACAGTAATAAAGAAGAGTAGGAGGTAGAAGATATAATGGACGTAAAGAAGATAAGGGGGTCCATCAAAGCAAGAATCTCGTAGAAGGGGTGGCCGGAAGACTATAAATAGTATCTGGTCGAAAACCTTTGAAATTCGGCGGAGCTGCTAAGAGAGTTCTACGAGCAGAACCCGGAAAAGCCGAAACCAGCGTAGCTCTAATGTCGGCACTAGAAGAAAGAAAGAAGAAAGACACGTCCGCTCTACCGGCGCAGAAGCCGATAGAAACGATCGTATCGGTCGCCCTCGGAAAGGTCTTTGACACGGCTACCACCTACAGCAGTACAGCAGGAAGCTCGCCGACGCCGTAGCGCGCTAGCGTCGCCGACCCCTCTGCAGTAGCTAAGGGCTTTAGTAGAGGGAAAAGAAGAAGAAAAACGGCAGCGCGGACGGATCTATATAGACCTCCAAGACGACGCACAGACTAGCTAGGCTGCAGCTTAGAAGACCGCGGATCAGATCAGATAGCGTCGATTATATAAACGCTAAGTGAAGGACCTTAGATACCGACGATATAAAAATTGGAAAAAGCGACGAAAAGAACGGCAGTTGTAATAGAAGGTAGAAGAAGTGACGTCGGCGTTAGAGGGAATTTTCGAGAAGGAAACAAAAAAAAAAAAAGAAGAAGAAAAGTTTTCGAATAGACGGAGTAACTAAGCGGTCGAGGGCGACCGCTAGTAAGAGAGGGGGGTGGTGTTACAGCGGTAGAAAGGGGTAGGACTAAGTAATAGGGTGGACCCTGGATTTTGGCTCGGCCCTTCTGGACCGAGCTGGGCCTTGGCACCACTATCTATCAGACACTACTACTACCACTACATAGGTTCCTTTCCCTCCTTAGTTCGAGATATAGTTATCAAAACAGCTGTATTGAAACTTATCTGCGCGCTTGGATCACCTACTACTGCTTGTTAAGGAAGAGTCTAAGGTATGTAAGGGTTGCTGTAAGTGTTGCAGCAGCAGAAAGGGGTAGGACTAAGTAATAGGGTAGACCCTTAGAATTTTGGCGCGGCCCTTCTGGACCGAGCCAGGCCTTGGCACACCACCCCTAAAGCCCTTACCTACCGCCGTATAGATTCCTTCCCTTCTTCAGTTCGAGATATAGTTATTAAAAAGGCTGTATTAAATTATATCTGCGTGCCTAGATTATTCTATCTCGAACTTACTTACTACACTAAACTGAACACTAGCACCGTAAGACAGCTATAGAGAGCTTCTCAACAGTAGAAGGCGGCGTTACAGGCTGCAGCAGAAAGAGAAAGACTAACAGACCGAGGGATAGGCGCACTAGCATCCTCGACAATAGAACAGCTACTAAGAGCCTTATAGAAGAAGAGAAAGACAAAGCAAAGAAGGGCATAGCAGGCTATGCCGAGCTGTACGCACGCACGCCGGATAAAATAGAAGAATATCTAACAGAACATAGAGCTAAGAAGGTGTTCGACATTATTACCTTTATTAAAAAGAAGTTTTATAGGAACATAGAAGAGAACAGGCGACTAAGAGAGGAAATAGAAGCAGTAATAGCCGAGAAGGAATTAGTAGAGACTATTATCGATATGCTAGAAAACTAAGCGGAGAATCGACTAGTATAACTAAAGGCAATAAAGACTTAGTTAGCTAAGATAGAAGCAGCAATGTCGTTAGCACTGCTACTACATCGAGAAGAACAAGCAGAGACTGCTTTACCGGCAGCCTACAGTTAAGGTAGCACACCGATAAAGTTACTACCGGACCTACTAGCGTTTAGGGGCAGAGATCCTAAAGATTAGGAGGCGTTTAAAAAAAAGATAAAGAATAAGATAGACTGCGATTACGCCAGAAGCAGTAAAGGAGATAGATTGGCCTACCTAGAATCGCGACTAGAAGGCGAAGTGTTCTCGTTAGTAGCGGACCTAGAAGAGGTAACTACCAAAGAAGCGATCAAAGCGCTAGATTAATGCTTTAGAGACCCCTTCCGAAAGGAGACAGCCTGTAAACAGCTAGACAAGATCAATTAGAACCGGCTAACATTTAAAGTGTTACAGCGGCAGAAAGGGGTAGGACTAAGTAATAGGGTAGACTCTCGGAATTTCGGCTTAGCCCTTCCGGACTGAGCCAGGCCTTGGCACACTACCCCTAAAGCTCTTACCTACTACTATACAGATTCCTTTCCCTCCTTAGTTCGAGATATAGTTATTAAAAAGGCTGTATTGAATTATATCTACATGCCTGGATTATTATATCTCGAACTCACTTACTATACTAACTCTATGCTGCGCGAAAGGGACTGTTAAACTATCTGGAAACCCGAATAACGCACGCGCACTACACACACCAAACCAAACACCAGCACTGTAAGAAAGCTATAGAGAGCTTCTTAACGGTAGAAGGCGGCGTTACAGGCTGCAGCAGAAAGAGAAAGACTAACAGACCGAGGGATAGGCGCACTAGCATCCTCGACGATAGAATAGCCACTAAAGGCCTTACAGAAGAAGAGATAGAAAAAGCGAGAAAGGGCATAGAGAGCTATGCCGAACTGGACGTACGCAAGCTAGATAAAATAGAAGAATATCTGGCAGAAAACGGAGCTAAAAAGGTGTTCGACAGTATTACCTTTGTCAAAAAGAAGTTTTACAGGAACATAGAAGAGAACAGGCAACTAAGAGATAAAATGGAAGCGGTAATAGCCGAGAAGGATTCAGCAGAAACTATTATCGACGTGTTAGAAAACTAAGCGGCGAATCGACTAGTACAACTAAAGGCAATAAAGACTCAGTTAGCTAAGATAGAGGCAGCGACGTCGTCGGCGCTGCTACTACATCGAGAAGAACAAGCAGAGACTGCCTTACTAGCGGCCTACAGTTAAGGTAGCACCTTAATAATGTTACTACCGGACCTACTAGCGTTTAGGGGCGGAGATCCTAAAGATTAGGAAGTATTTAAAAAGAAAATTAAAAACAAGATAGACTGCGATTATGCTGAAAGCAGTACAGGAGACAGGCTAGCATACCTGGAGTCGCAGCTAGAAGGTAAAGCTTTTTCGCTAGTAGCAGACCTAGAAGAGGTAACTGCCAAAGAAGCAATTAAAGCGCTAAATCAACGCTTCGGAGACCCCTTCTAAAAAAAGACAGCCTGTAAACAGCTAGACAAAATCAACTAGAACCGGCAGACGTTTAAGGAATTCTACGGACTGTTCCGAAAATATGCTATTAGAGCTGGAGTGTTGGAAGATAAGCAGCTCTACCTACGAAGGCAGAAGCTGAACCCTAAACTAGCTGCAGCTATAGCTTCTATAGAAGACGAAGACCTTAAGAGCTTCGTGCACTAAGCGAGAGTTACCGCCAGAAACCTAAGCGCTTACGCGAAATCGCGCAAATCAAACTAGAAGCTGTCGATAACGCAGACAACGCGACCCCCTGCACCTTTCTAGAGAGCATCTTAGCAGCTATCTTACTCGCCACGCTCGTCGTTCGTCCCTACCTGCTACGTATATAGAAAGCCTAGCTACATCGCTATAAGATGCCAAGCTACGGATTAGTAGAAGCAGGAGTATCGGGCTATAAAGCAGCTATAGAGAAAGACTATCCAAGCTATTAAGCCGGCTCTAAAAGACACCGACAGCATAGATAGTAGAGTGCTACTAGGAATCCTAGGAAAAGACTAGCTGGACGGATAGGCCCTCTATCCACTATAGACAATAGGGCACTAATACGAACTACGTCGCCGAAAAAAGGAAGTATTAACAGCTGTAGCAATCCGCTCTTAGCAGCAGTGGAAATGAACACAGAAACAGCTATTATCCTCCTAATTACTGTCTACCCCCTCGATAGCTTAAACAGACTACTTTAGCTAAGAGCTTTTATCGACATAGGAGCCCTTATTGGAGCCGCGATCTACTATCGGCTGGTTTAGAAACTGATAAAAGGATACAGTTATCCGGTAGAGCTAGCGTCGCTAACGCGGATTTCGGCGTACAACAGACAAGAGACAGAGAGTGTTACGCATTATGTGCCACTAAGAACTACCCTAGCTAGTCGCACTACGGAAGCGACGTTCCGAATTATAGATATAGATAAAGAACTAGAAAGCAGTTATTAACGTAGGTAAAGGCACACTCGGATTTAAAACACTACAAAGTAGCGTCGCTGCTGTTAAATCAGTTACTGCAGCCGCTACAGATCCGAATGCTACGATTACAGAAGCGGGTCCAATAGATTAGTCCGGCCCTCTAAACACGATCGGAATAATAAGCTCGGAAGCTTTAACGACCCTCGCGAGGTCGCTAGACAATAAGATTTACGCTATCTCGATAAAAGACATCGAAGACTACTAGAAGATTATAGCAAAAGAAGAAGTAGATCTGTTGGAGGTGTTACTAAAAGAACTCTATAGTTATACTAACGTGTTCTCGAAAGCCGACTCTAACCTACTGCCGCTCTACCGACCAGAATATAACAACAAGATCCGGCTAAAAGAAGGGGCTACACTACTAAGAACCGAGCCCTTAAGAAGACTATCGCTAGCCGAGCTAGACTAGGTAGAAGTGTTTGTTAGAGAAAACTTAGCAAAGAAGTTTATTACGCCAAGCTTAGCTAAGTATACGTCGCCGATTCTTTTCGTACGAAAGCCCGGAGGTAGCCTCCGACTATGCGTAGACTACCGAGGCCTTAACGAGGTTACTAAGAGAGACGTGTATCCGCTGCTACTAATCGATAAGACTATATAGAGGGTGGCAAAGGCTAGGTAGTTCAGCAAGTTAGATATTCGCTAAGCTTTCTATCGACTAAGGAACGAAAAAGGGCGGACAGAAGATCTTAGGACGTTCGCTACGCATATAGGCAATTTTAAGTAGTTGGTTATGCCCTTTGGCCTTACTAACGCACCGGCGGTGTAGTAACACTTTATAAACTACACCTTTATAGACATGCTGGAACGATTCGTGTCTATCTACTTAGACGACATTCTTATCTATATAGATAGAATAAGGGAACAGTATACGGACTACATTAAGAAGGTGCTAATTAGGCTCTACTAGGTCGGGTTGAACACAGACACGAAAAAGAGCGAGTTCTATTAGACCGAAGTTAAATATCTCGGTCTTATCGTTGGAAGAGAGGGAATTCGAATAGACCCTTCGAAGGTCGCTAATCCGGGCATGTAGATAAGATTCAATACAGCCTTTTTAATAACTATATCTCGAACTAAGGAGGGAAAGAAATCTATATAGTAGTAGGTAAGAGCTTTAGGGGTAGGGTACTAAGGCCTAGCTCGGTCTAGAAGGGCTAAGCCGAAATTCTAAGGGTCTACTCTATTACTTAGTCCCACCCCTTTCTACTGCTGCAACACTACCCCCCTCCCTTATTAGCAGTCGCCCTCGACCGCTTACTTATCTGTTTCCCTAAATTTTTTTCTTTATATTATTACTATCTAACGTCTTTACTTAGCGTCTATCTAATCCGTTCTATCTGATCGGAGCTAGTAGTCGCCTAAGCTACAGCGTAACCAGTCTATACGCCGCTGCGTAGGTCTATATAGATCTATTTGTAGCTTGCTATCTTCTTCTTTTTCTTTCTCTACTAAGGCCTTAAGCTCTACTGTAACGCTGCTCCCTGTAGCTTTAGCTTCGTTCTTCTCTGTTATTATCCGACCTGCTAAGCCGGCGGTTTGGTAGTAGCGAAGGCGGACTGACATTACTAAGAGCACCGGAACTGGTAGTTCTGTCCCCGATCTCGTCGTTATTATCCGTCTAGCAAAGCCGACTAATAAGGACGATGCTAATAAGGACAGTAGCTAGGCTCGCCGATCTCGATCGTTTTTACTAGTATTTATACCAATAGGGCGGACGCAGTTCTTCTTTTTCTTCCTAATCCGTTAACTTTATAGCTACTCGGGCCGCGGCTTTCTTAGATTCTGGATATAGAATTCCTTTAGCAGCTTCGCTAATTTCTGTAGATTCTCGATTAGGTACTATTTATAGTCTTCTAGCTAACCCTTCTACGAAATCTTTGCTTTAATAGACACTCTTATCTTTTTTACGTTCGTTACGTCTTCTACTTCCTACTCTTCTCCTTTACTGTCTATCTCTACTAGTAGGGGTTTAGTAAACACCTGTTCCGGGGGGCTGTCTTCTAGGTCTAAGCTTAGCAGATCCGAATAAAAGACATCGTAGATCTAGAACGATTTTGGCAGCTAGAGCTAGTAGGTTACTGGCGACCTCTTTTCTACTATATTAAACGGACCTACGTAGCGGGGGTTAAGCTTAGCGTTGCCTTTTAGCCTTAGGTTTCTTGTGTTAAGCTATACCTTCTGGCCTTCTTCGAATTCTATTAGTAACGGCTTTCTATTAGCTCGAGTTACTATCTTCTTCTAAGCCGATTCTATAGCCTCTTTCGCTACCTTAATCGCTTCTTCTATCTAAGATCGGAGAGCTTTTGCTGCAGCAGTGGCAACTCTCTTTAACGACGTAATAGTAGGAGGTTCCAAAGGGCTGGGTTCGTCCAGTAGTTAGAAGCTTATTCTCGGAAGATAACTATAGGTTATCTCGAACGGCGCCAGCGAGGTAGCTTCTAATCGTGCTAAATTGGCGTAGAATTTGGCTATTGGCAACACCCTAACCTACTTAGCTTAGTAATAGCTACAGAAGATCCGTAAATATTTCTCTATCTTACGATTAGCTACTTCTAATTGTCCGTCCGTTTAGGGGTAGGCTGCAGTGCTAAGCTTTCTACAGATTCCAAGAGCCTAGTTAATATATTTCTATACATTAGCAGTGAATTAAGGACCCCTATTAGTAGTAATAGTGTCTAGCAGGCCGTAGTGCTTCTATACGTATCGAATTAGCATTCTCGCCGTTTCTTCTGCTGTAGTCCCTTTATCCTTAGCTTAGCAGGAGATGAAATAGCGCTCCTTGCTTAGTCGGTCCACTACGTTAAGTGTAGCATTATATCTATCTGAATCCGGCAGGCCAGTTACGAAATCTATCGTAATGTGCTGCTACGGTTTCTTAGGGATTAGAAGTAGCTTTAGCAGACCGGCTAGAAGGCCGTAACGTAGCTTCGCGGCTCGACATACGTAACAGTTAGCGATAAACCGGTAGATCCGCTCGAAAATTCGCGGAAACTAGTAGGTCGTCCTTACTGCTTCTATTGTCTTCTTTAAGCCTGCGTAACCAACATCTATAGAACTATGGACTAACTGGACGACCTTAGTAATAAGTTCTTCTAGGACGATCAACTTCCCTAAGCCGGTTTTGCTGAGCTTCTGCTGCTAATTAAGCTATTCCACTTTCTCGTAGAGCGTCTCTTCTTCAGTTAGTAGTTCTATTGCGCTAATCCCTGCTTCTCTTAACACTTCGGCGTCTACTATCCGTTCGGTTAATACCTTCTAGAACATGTTCGGATCTTCTTTCGTATAGCTAGTCTTTCCTTCTCTTCTCGTTAACGCATCGGCCTTTCTATTTTAAGCTCCGGGTCGATAGGTAATCTTAAAGTCGAATCCGGATAAGTAGGCAGCCTACCGAGCTTGGTGCTGTAATAGCTTCTGCATCTTTATAAAGTAGGTAAGTAACTAGTAATCTGTAAGGACCTGGAGTGTGCTCTTTCCTGCTATAAACTCCAGCTTCTACTCCTCGAAAGCCTGGATAATTGCTAATAGTTCTTTATTGTAGATAGCGTAGTTCCCCTTAGCATTATTTATAGACTTGCTAAAGAAAGCTACTAGATAGATGGTTTCGTCGGTTCTATATTAAGAAAGGACCCCTGCTGTTACTGTATTAGAAGCGTCCGTTTCTACATAGATCGTCTTCTCTGGTCGGAAGTGCGCTAGAACCGGCGCTAAGGCTACTGCCTTTTTTGGCTAGTTAAAAGCTTCCGTACACCTCTTATTCTATAGGCTAGCAGCCTCCTTCTTTAGTGCCTCGTTTAGGGGTCTCGCTATCTTGCTAAAGTCCTTAATAAACTGTCGATAGTAGCTGCAGAAACCTAGAAACGCTCTAATTTGCGTAGTGTTTCCGGATGTCGGTTGCTTCTATTCCGCGACAGCGGCTACTTTCGATAGGTCTATCCGAATTCCTTCTCTTCTAACGATAAGACCGAGGTATTTGACTTTAGTCTGGTAGAACTCGCTCTTCTTCGTGTCTGCGTTTAATCCGACCTCGCAGAGTCTCTTTAACACCCTCTCTATATAGTCTGTATATTGCTCTCTCGTTCCTTTAGTATAGATTAGAATGTCGTCTAAGTAGATAGACACGAACTGTTCTAGCATGTCTATGAAGGTATAGTTTATAAAGCGTTGCTATACTGCCGGCGTATTAGTAAGTCCGAAAGGCATTACCAACTACTTGAAATTGCCTATACGCGTAGCGAACGTCGTAAGATCTTCGGTTTGTCCTTCTTCGTTTCTTAATCGATAGAAAGCTTAGCAAATATCCAACTTCCTAAACTACTTAGCCTTAGCCACTTGTTGTATAGTCTCGTCTATTAGCGGCAGCGGATACACATCTCTCTTAGTAACCTTATTAAGGCCTTAGTAATCTATACATAGTTAGAGGCTACCTCCGGGCTTCCTTACGAAAAGAATCGGCGACGTATATTTAGCTAAGCTCGGCTCGATAAACTTCTTCGCCAGATTCTCTCGAACAAACACTTCTACCTAGTCTAGCTTAGCTAGCGACAGTCTTCTTAAGGGCTTGGTTCTTAGCAGCGTAGCTCCTTCTCTTAGCTGGATCTTGTTGTTATATTCCGGTCGGTAGAGCAGCAAGAGGTTGGAGTTAGCCTTTGAGAACACGTTAGTATAACTATAGAGTTCTTTTAGTAACACCTCTATAAGATCCACTTCTTCTTCCTCTATTATCTTCCTATAGTCTTTAATGTCTTTTATCGAGATAGCGTAGATCTCACTATCTGGCGATCTCGTAAGCGTCGTTAAAGCCTCTAAGCTTAGCATTCCGATCTTGTTTTAAGGGTCGGACCGATCCTTTAGAACTGCCTTAATAGTCGTAGCGTTTGGTTCTACAGCGACTATCGTTACTAATCTAACGGCGGCGGCGCCGCTCCGCTAGGTCTTAAAACTAAGGGTGCCTTTGCCTACGTTAATAACTGCTTTCTGGTTCTTTATCTATTTCTGCCCTATAATAATGTTAAACCTTCCTATATCTATAATTCAGAACGTCGCCTCCGTAGTGCGGCCAGCTAGGGTAGTCTTTAATAGCACAAAATGCGTAACACTCTCTGTGTTTTGTCCGTTGTATACCGAAATCCGTGTTAGCGATGCTAGCTCTACTAGATAGCTATATCCGTTTATTAGCTTTTAAACCAATCGATAGTGGATCGCCGCTCCGATAAGGGCTCCTGTGTCAATAAAAGCTCTTAGCTAGAGTGGCCTGCTCGAACTATCGAAGGGGTAGACAGTAATTAGAAGGATAATAGCTGTTTCTGTGTTTACTTCTATTACGGCGGCAGAAAGGGGTAGGACTAAGTAATAGGGTAGACCCTTAGAATTTTAGCTCGGCCCTTCTGGACCGAGCCGGGCCTTGGCACGCCACCCCCAAAGCTCTCGCCTACTACTATATAGACTCCTTTCCCTCCTTAGTTCGAGATATAGTTATTAAAAAGGCTGTATTGAATTATATCTGCGTGCCCGGATTATTATATCTCGAACCCACTCCCTACACTATTACTGCGCTGCGCAAAAGGGACCGTTGAACTATCCGGACCCCCAAGTAACGCACGCGCACTACACAAACCAACAACCCTAGCACTATAAGAAAGCTATAGAGAGCTTCTTAACAGTAGAGAGCGGCGTTACAGGCCGAAGCAGAAGCAGAAGAGAAAAGACTAACAGAGCGAGTAGGCGCTCTAGTGTTATCGATAATAAGTTCATTATTAGAGGTTTTATAGCAGAAGAGACTGCAGAGATTAAGGAACGAATAAGCGAATACAAGAAAATCTACGACTGTACGCTTAAGGAACTTAAGGATTACGTACACGAGAACGGAGTAGGAAAGGTCTACGACAGCATAGACCTTATTAAGAAGCTGTTTTACAGAACCCTAGAAGAAAAGAGACAGTTAAGAGAGGAAATTAAAGCAGTAAGAGCCGAGAAGGAATCGGCCGAGACTATTATAGATATACTGGAAAACCAAGCGGCGAACCGACTAGCACAACTAAAGGAGATAAAGACTTAGCTAGCTAAGATAGAGAGAGCGACGTCGCCGCTACTGCATCGAGAAGAACTAGCAGAGACTGCCTTACTAGCGGCCTACAGTTAAGGCAGCACGTTAATAACATTACTGCTAGACCTACTAGTATTTAGAGGCAGAGACCCCAAAGACTAGGAAGCGTTTAAGAAGAAGATAAAGAACAAGATAGATCGAGACTATACTGGAAACAGTGCCGGAGATAGATTGGCCTACCTAGAGTTGCGATTAGAAGGGGAAGCTTTTTCGCTAGTAGCAGACCTAGAAGAGGTAACTGCCGAGGAAGCGATTAAAGCACTGGATTAACACTTCGGAGACCCCTTCCAAAAAAAGACGGCATGTAAGCAGCTAGACAAGATCAACTAGAACCGACAGACGTTTAAGGAGTTCTACGGATTGTTTAGAAAATATACAATTTGGGCCTAAGAAGCGGAAGATAAGCAGCTCTACCTACTAAGGCAGAAGCTAAACCCTGAACTGGCAGCAGCTATAGCGTCGGTGGAAGACGAAGACCTTAAGAGCTTCGTGCACCAAGCGAGAGTTACTGCGAGATACTTAAGTGCTTATGCGAAATTGCGTAAACCGAACTAGAAGCCGTCGATAACGCATACAACGCAACCCCCTGCACCTTTCCGGAGAGCGCCTCTGCAGCCATCTTACTAGTTACCGCTTCGCTCGTCGTTCGTCCCTACCTGTTACGCATATAGAAAGCCTGGCTATATTGCTACGAGATGCCAAGCATTAGATAAGCAGAAGCAGGAGTATCGTGTTATAAAGCAGCCGCAGCTGCTGCCGCAGCTGCCGAGAAAGACTATACAAGCTATAGAGCAGGCTCTGAACGATACCGACAGCGTAGACAGTAGAGTGCTACTGCAAATCCTAGGAAAAGACCAGCTGGAAGGATAGGCCCCCTATCCAGTATAGACAACAGGGCACTAACACGAACTACGTCGCCAGAAGACGAGATTATTAACAGCTGCAACAATCCACTCTTAGTAGCAGTAGAAGTGAACATAGAAACAGCTATTATTATTCTAATTACTGTCTACCCCCTCGATAGATCGAGCAAACCACTTTAGCTAAAAGCTTTTATCGACACAGGGGCCCTTATCAGAGCGGCGATCCATTATCGATTAGTTTAAAAGATAATAAAGGGATATAGCTATCTAGTAGAGATAGCATCCCTAATACGGATTTCGGTATATAACAGACAAGACATCGAGAGTGTTACACACTATATGCTACTAAAGACTACCTTGGCAGGTCGCACTACAGAAGCGACGTTCCAAATTATAGATATCGGAAGATTTGACATTATTATAGGACAGAAATAGATAAAGAACTAGAAAGCCGTTATTAACATAGGTAAAGGCACCCTTAGATTCAAAAATCAGCAGACCGAAATCGCTGCCGAATCGGTTACAGTAGCCAACGCCAAACTGAACGTTACGACTGTCGAAGTAGCTCCAAAGGATCGGCCCAACCCTTAAGACACAATCAGAATAATAAGTTTAGAAGCTCTAACAACCCTCGCAAGGTCGCTAGACAACGAGATTTATGCTATCTTAATAAAGGATATCGAAGACTACTAGAAGATAATAGCGGAAGAAGAAGTAAATCCCCTAGAGGTGTTACTAAAAGAACTCTATAGTTACACTAATGTGTTTTTAAAGGCTAACTCTAACCTCTTAACGCTCTACCGACTGGAATATAATAACAAGATCCGGCTAAAAGAAGGAGCTACACTGCCGAGAACGGAACCCCTAGGACGCTTATTGCCGGCCGAGCTAGACTAGGTAGAAGTGTTTGTTCGAGAGAATCTGGCAAAGAAGTTTATTACGCTAAGCTTAGCAAAATATACGTCGCTAATTCTTTTCGTATAGAGACCCGTGATCCGGGCGCGCAGATATGGTTCAATACGGCCTTTTTGATAACTATATCTCGAACTGAGGAGGGAAAGGAATCTATGTAGTAGTGGTGGTGGTCTTTGATAGTGGTGGTGCCAAGGCCCGGCTCGGCCCGACCGGGCCGAGCCGAAATCCAGGGTCCACCCTATCAATCTGTCCCACCTCTTTCCACCACCGCAACACTACCCCCCTCCCTTACTAGCGGTCGCCCTCGACCGCTTAGTCATCCCACCTATCCTAAAACCTCCACTGTTTTTTTTTTTTTTGGTTTGTCGTTTCTTCCTCGAAAATGCCTTCTAACAGTAATGTTACCTCTTCCTCCTTCTATCGCTTCTTGAATTTCTTACGTTATTAACATCTGAAGTCCTTCACTTGGTCGTTTATATAATCGACGCTATTTGATCCGTGTTATCTGATCTGAGCCGTGGGTTATCTGGGCTGCGGCGTAGCTGGTCTGTGCGCCGGCGCAGAGGTTTATATAGATCTTTCCGCGGCGCTGTTTTTCTTCTTCTTTTTTCTCTTCTACCAAAGGCTCTACGCAGTCGCCGACCGACGTAGTGGCGCCTGGAGCCATCAATTCCACTACGATCGTTTTTATCGGCTTCCGCGCCGGTAGAGCGGACGCGGCTTTCTTCGTTTTCTTCCGGAAGAATCGGCTTCAGAGCCATTCCGGCTTCGGCTTCTTTGGGTTCTGTGCGTAAAAGTCTCTTAGCAGTTCCGCCGAATTCCGGAGATTCTCGATCGGATACCATTTATAATCTTTCGGCCACCCCTTCTACGAGATCCTCGCTTTAATGGACCCCCTTATCTTCTTTACGTCCATTACATCTTCTACCTCCTACTCTTCTTTATTACCGTCTATCTTAACTGGTGGGGGTTCGGCGAACCCCTGTTCCGGAAGGCCGTCCTCAGGGTCCAGGCTCAGTAGATCGGAATGGAAAACGTCGTAGATCCGGAACGATTTCAGTAGCTGGAGCTGATAAGTCACCGGCGACCTCTTTTCTATTATCTTGAACGGACCTACGTAGCGTAGGTTAAGCTTCGCGTTTCCTTTTAGCCTTAGGTTCTGCGTGTTAAGCTATACCTTTTGACCTTCTTCGAATTCTATTAGCGACCGGTTCCTATTAGTTCGAGTTACTATCTTCTTCTGAGCCGTCTCTATCGCTTCTTTTGCCACTTTGATCGCTTCTTCTATCTAAGATCGTAGCGCTTCTGCCGCTGCAGCGGCGACTCTCTTCGACGACGTGGCAGTAGAAGGTTCCGCAGAGCTGGGTTCGTTTGGCGGCTGAAAGCTCATCCTCGGAAGATAGCCGTACGTTATCTCGAACGGCGCCAGCGAGGTGGCCTTAGACGGTGCCGAGTTAGCGCAGAACTCGGCCATCGGCAACACTTTAACCCATTCTTCTTAATAGTGGCTGCAGAAGGTTCGCAAATATCGCTCTATCTCGCGATTAGCCACTTTAGACTGACCGTTAGTTTGAGGGTGAGCAGCGGTACTGAGTTTTCTATGTATTCCGAGAGCTTAGTTGATAGCTTTCTATACGTTAGCGGTGAATTAAGGACCCCTATCCGTAGTGATAGTGTCCGGCAGGCCATAGTGCTTCTACACGTGTTGAATCAACATCCGTGCAGTCTCTTCTGCCGTAGTTCCTTCGTTTCTCGCTCGGCAGGGGATAAAGTGGCGCTCTTTGCTTAATCGGTCCACTACGTTCAGCGTAGCGTCGTATCTATTGGAATCCGGCAGGCCGGTTACGAAGTCTATCGTAATATGCTGCTATAGTTTCTCGGGGATCGGAAGTGGCTTTAGCAGACCGGCCGGAAGACCATAACGTGGCTTCGCGGCTCGACACATATAGCAATTGGCGATAAACCGGTAGATTCGCTCGTAGATCCGTGGAAACTAGTAGATCGTCCTTACTGCTTGCATTGTCTTCTTCGCTCCTGCGTAGCTAACATCTACGGAGCTATAGACCAGCTAGATGACCTCGGTGATTAGTTCTTCCGGAACTATTATCTTCCCCGAACCTGTTTTGCCGAGCTTCTGTTGTTGATTGAGCCGTTCTACCTTCTCGTAGAGCGTCTCTTCCTTAGGGGCCGGTTCCACTGCGCAGACCCCTACCTCTTTCAACACCTCTGCGTCTACTATCTGTTTAGTTAACACCTTCTGAAACATGTTCGGATCTTCTTTCGCACAGCTAGTCTTTCCTTCGCGTCTCGTCAGTGCGTTAGCCTTTCCATTTTAAGCTCTAGGTCGATAGTTGATCTTGAAATCGAACCTAGATAAGTAGGCGGCCCACCGAGCTTGGCGGCGTAAGAGCTTCTGCGTCTTTATAAAGTAAGTCAGCGACTGGTGGTCCGTAAGGACCTGGATCGGCCCTTTTCCAGCTATAAGTTCCGGTTTCCACTCTTTAAAGGCCTGAATAATGGCCAGTAGCTCCTTATCGTAGATGGCGTAATTCCGCTTAGCTTCGCTTATTGACTTGCTAAAGAAGGCGACTGGATGGAGGGTTTCGTCGTTACTATATTGAGATAGGACCCCTGCCGTTACTGTGTCGGAAGCGTCCGTTTCTACATAGATCGTCTTTTCTGGCCGGAAGTGTGCCAGAACTGGTGCAGAGGCTACTGCTTCTTTCAGCCGGTCAAAGGCTTCCGTGCACTTCTTATTCTATAGGCCGGCGGCCTCTTTCTTCAACGCCTCGTTTAGGGGTCTCGCTATCTTGCTGAAGTCCTTAATAAACCGTCGATAGTAGCTGCAGAAGCCGAGAAACGCTCTAATCTGCGTAGTGTTTCCGGATTTCGGCTGCTTCCACTCCGCGACGGCGGCGACCTTTAAGGGGTCTATACGAATTCCATCTTTTCCGACGATAAGACCGAGATATTTGACCTCGGTTTGATAGAACTCGCTCTTCTTCGTGTCCGCGTTTAATCCTACCTCGCGGAGCCTTTTCAACACTCTCTCGATGTAGTCCGTGTGTTGCTCTCTCGTTCCATCTGTGTAGATAAGGATGTCGTCCAAGTAGATAGACACGAACCGTTCTAGCATGTCTATAAAAGCGTGGTTTATAAAGCGTTGCCATACTGCCGGCGCGTTGGTGAGTCCGAACGGCATTACCAGCCACTTGAAATTGCCTATACGCGTCGCGAACGTCGTAAGGTCTTCTGTCTGCCCTTCTTTATTCCGCAATCGATGGAATGCTTAGCGAATATCCAGCTTGCTAAACTACTTAGCCTTAGCTACTCGTTGTATAGTTTTATCGATCAGAGGTAGCGGGTACACATCTCTCTTAGTGACCTTATTAAGGCCTCGGTAGTCCACGCAGAGTCGCAGACTACCCCCTAGTTTCCTTACGAAAAGGATCGGTAACGCGTACTTAGCTGAACTCGGAGTAATAAACTTTTTCGCTAGGTTTTCACGAACAAACACCTCTACTTGGTCCAATTCGGCCGGCGACAGTCTTCTTAGGGGCTCGGTTCTTCGCAACGTAGCCCCCTCTTTCAACCTAATCTTATTGTCGTATTCCAGCCGGTGGAGCGGCAGGAGGTTGGAATCTGCCTTTAAGAAGACATTAGCGTAACTATAGAGCTCGTTCGGCAACACCTGTAGCGGATCTACCTCTTCTTCCGCTATTATCTTCCGATAGTCTTTAATGTCCTTTATCGAGATAGCGTAAATCTCAGTGTTCGGCGACTTCACGAGGGTCGTTATAGCTTCCGAACTCATTATTCCGACTGTAACCAGGGGTTCGGAACGATCGGACGGAGCCTCTTTGGCGGACTCCTTGGCTTTTGGCTCGGCGGCGGCGATGGCGTTGCCTAGGGTTTTGAACCCTATCGTGCCTTTGTCTATATCGATGACGGCTTTCTGGTTCTTTATCTATTTCTGCTCTATAATAATGTTAAATCTTCCGATATCCATAACTCGGAACGTCGCTTCCGTAGTGTAACTAGCCAAGGTAGTCCTTAATAGCATATAGTGCGTAACACTCTCCGTGTCCTGCCTATTGTACGCCGAAATCCTCGTCGGCGACGCCAGTTCTACTGGATAACCGTATCTATTTATTAGCTTCTGAACTAGTCTGTAGTGGATCACCGCGCTAATAAGGGCTCCGGTGTCGATAAAAGCTTTCAACTAAAGGGGTTTGCTCGATCCGTCAAGGGGGTAGACAGTGATCGGAAGGATAATGGCCGTTTCCGCGTTTACCTCCACCGCAGCCGATAGCGGATCGCTGCAACTATTAATACTCTCTTTTGTCGACGCGGTTCGCGTTGATGCCCTGTTGTCCTCGCTGGATAGGGGGCCTATCCTTCTAGCTAGTCTTTTCCTATAATTCTTAACTGCACCCTGCTGTCTACGCTGTCCGTGTCGTTCGGAACCGGTTCGATGGCTTAAATAGTCTTCTTCGGCGGCAGCGGCTTCGTTGCTCGATATTCCTGCTTCTGCTTGTCCGATGCTTGGCATCTCGTAGCGATGTAGCCAGGCTTGCCGCACGCGTAGCAGGTAGGGACGAACGACGGCTGCGGCACGTAAGGCGACTAGGGGCTGCAGCGGAAGGGCGCAGGAGTTCTCGTCAGCTGCGACAGCAGCAACGGCCTCTGAATTAGTTCGCGTACCGTCGGTTTTCCGTACGCGTTCAGGTTTCTTGCTGTTACTCTCGCCTAGTGCACGAAGCTCTGCAGGTCTTCGTCTTCTACCGACGCTATCGCCGCAGCTAGCTCAGGGCTCAGTTTCGGTCTTAGTAAGTGCAGCTGCTTATCTTCTGCCACTTTCGCTCTAATAGCATATTTCCTGAACAGTCTGTAGAACTCTTTAAATGTCTGCCGGTTCTGGTTGATCTTATCCAGCTGCTTACAGGCCGTCTTCTTCCGAAAGGGGTTGCCGAAACGCTGGTCCAGCGCCTTAATAGCGTCGTCGGCGGTCACTTCTTCTAGGTCCGCCACTAGCGAAAAAGCTTCACCTTCTAGTCGCGATTCTAGGTACGCCACTTTATCCTCTTCGCTGCTCGATGCGTGATCGCGGCTTATCTTATTCTTGATCTTCTTCTTAAACGCCTCCTACGCTTTAGGGTCTCCGCTACCGAAAGCAGGTAGGTCTGGCAGTAGCGTTATCGTAGTGCCACCTTGACTATAGGCCGCTGGTAAGGCAGTTTCTGCATGAGTTTCTCGCTGCGGCGGCGACGACTTCGCTGCTTCTATATCGGTCAGTCAATCCTTTAGCACCTTCAGTTGCGCCGTTTGATTCGCTGCCTAGTTTTCTAACACGTTAATAATAGTTTCTGCCGATTCCTTTTTAGCCCTTACCGCTTCAGTTTCCTCTCTTAGTTGCCTGTTTTCTTCTAGCGTTCTTAAGAACAGCGTCTTAATAAGGTCTATGCTGTCGTAGACTTTTCCTATCCTATTCTTATTTATATAGTCTTCCAATTCCTCGATCGTACAGTCGTGGATTTTTCCATATTTGACTATTCGTTCCTTGAACTTAGCGGTTTCTTCCGCTGTGAAACCGCTAATAACGATCTTATCGTTAATAACGCTCGAGCGCCTACTCGCTCTGTTAGTCTTTCTCTTTCTGCAGCGGCCTGTTACGCCGCTCTCTACCGCTAAGAAGTCTTCTATCTTCTTACGGTGCCTTGGGGGTTGTTGTTGGTGTGTGTGTGGGTGCGCGTGCGTTATTCGGGTTTCTGGATGGTTCGACGGGTCCTTTCGCGCAGCGCGGGGATTGGTATAGAGAGTGAGTTCGAGGTATAATGATCCAGGCGCGCAGATATGGTTCAATACGGCCTTTTTGATAACTATATCTCGAACTGAGGAGGGAAAGGAATCTATGTAGTGGTGGTGGTGGTCTTTGATAGTGGTGGTGCCAAGGCCCGGCTCGGCCCGACCGGGCCGAGCCGAAATCCAGGGTCCACCCTATCAATCTGTCCTACCTCTTTCCACCGCCGCAACAACAAGCACCTAGGCACGAGCACCTAAGCATCAGCGAGCCCTAAGCACAAGACAGAGCATAAGGCAGAGCACAAGGCAGAGCACAAGGCAGAGCACAAGGCAGAGCATAGGCAAAGCACAGGCGGAGCGACGGCTTAAGAAGGGAGCTCCGCGACCTCTGCGACTCCGCGACCCCGAGCTCTGCAACCTTAGCAAGCTCCGCGACCTCTGCGACAATCTGAGAATTCTGTAGCCTTGGCAAGGTACCAAAGCGACCGTTAGAGAAGCGTAAGAAGCGACGGCTCGAGAAGCGACCGTCAAGGAGCAACCGTCGAGAAGCGACCGTCGAGAAGCGACCGTCTAAGAAGCGACTGTCCGAGAAGCGACACGTGTTTGCAAGACGACCTCTGCGAGCTCTGCGACCTCCGCGACCTCCGAGACCTCTGCGACCGTCGAGAAGCGACCGTCGAGAAGCGACCGTCGAGAAGCGACTATCGAGAAGCGACCGTCGAGAAGATAGCGACGGTCGAGAAGCGAGGCAAGCGTTTAAGAAGCGACGGCCTGAGAAGCGAGCGACGGCTTAAGAAGCGACGGCTCAAGAAGCGACATGTGTTTGCAAGACAACCTCGACGACCTCTGCGACCTCTACAGCCTCTGCGACCCTACGACCTCTGCGACCTCCGAGACCTCTGCGACCGTCGAGAAGCGACCGTCCGAGAAGCGAAGCGATGGCTCGAGAAGCGACCGTCGAGAAGCGACCGTCCGAGAAGCGACCGTCTAAGAAGCGAAGCGACGGCTTAAGAGCGACTATTAAGAAGCGACATCTGTAGGCTGCAACCTCTGCGACAAACGACATCTGCAGCCGCGACCTCGACGACCTCTGCGACTCTGCGACCTCTGCGACTCCGCGACCTCTGCGACCTCCGCGACCTCTGCGACAATCTGAGAATTCTGCAGCCTTGACAAGGCACTAATTAAGGCACTATAGTAACGGTAAAAAGGCACGAGATCAAAGCTCAAAAAGGTACGAGATTAAGGCACCAAAGTAACGTCAAAAGGCACGAGAACAAGGCACCAAAGCGACGTCAAAAGGCACGAGATTGAGGCTCAAAACGCACGGAAATTGAAGCTCAAAAGCGACCTTAAAAGCGACCTGTTTTGGAGCGACCTGATTAGCCAATAGCGAAGCTCAATTTGCGACCCCTACGACCTGGTTTGGCTGATTGCGATTGTGGGCAATCGCTAGTTAGGGAGTGCGGTAGTGATACGGATGTGGATATAGAGGGCTGGAAGGTGCTAGAAGGTGGCAGGCTTGGCAGGACCAGGCTTGGCACACACTCAAATACCTCTACCTCCGCTTGTACGTAGATTCTTCCCTCTCTAGCCTTGGATATAGTTATTAAAGACGGGTATTGACCTTGCGTCTACTGCAGTCAGATTAGATAGTAGCTGCAGAATCCAAGAAACGCTCGGATTTGCGTAGTGTTTCCGGATGTCGGTTGCTTCCATTCCGCGACGGCGGCCACTTTCGATAGGTCTATCCGAATTCCTTCTCTTCCTACGATAAGACCGAGATATTTAACTACGGTCTAATAGAACTCGCTCTTTTTTGTATCCGTGTTTAATCCTACCTTATAGAGTCTCGTTAACATCCTCTCTATATAGTCCGTATATTGCTCTCTCGTTCCTTTGGTATATATTAGGATGTCGTCCAAGTAGATTGATACGAAACGTTCTAGCATGTCTATAAAGGTGTGGTTTATAAAGCGTTGCTATATAGCCGGCGCGTTAGTAAGTCCGAAAGGCATTACTAACTACTTGAAATTACCTATATACGTAGCGAATGTCGTAAGGTCTTCCGTTTGTCCTTCCTCGTTCCTTAATCGATAGAACGCTTGGCGAATATCTAGCTTGCTGAACTACTTAGCCTTCGCTACCCTTTGTATAGTCTCGTCTATTAGCAGCAGCGGATACACATCTCTCCTAGTAACCTTATTAAGGCTACAGTAATCTACGTACAGTTAGAGACTACCTCCGGGTTGTTGCGGCGGTAGAAAGAGGTAGGACAGATTAATAGGGTGGACCCTGGATCTCGGCTCGGTCCGGAAGGACCGAGCCGGGCCTTGGCACCACCATCCATTAGACACTACCACTACCACATAGGTTCCTTTCCCTCCTCAGTTCGAGATATAGTTATCAAAAAGGCCGTATTAAATTATATCTGCGTGCCCGGATTATTATATCTCGAACTCACTCTCTACACTAACACCGCGCTGCGCGAAAGGGCCCGTCGAACTATCCGGAAACCCGAATAACGTACGCGCACCTACTAAACCAAACAATAACCCCCCTAAGGCACTGTAAGAAGATGGAAGGCTTCTCGACAGTAGACAGCGGTGTAACAGGCCGCTGCGGAAAGAGAAAGACTAACAGAGCGAGCAGGCGCTCTAGTGTTATTAATAATAAGATTATTATTAGAGGTTTTACAGCGGAAGAGACTGCAGAGATCAAGGAACAAATAAGCGAATATAGGAAGATCTACAACTGCACGATCGAGGAACTGGAAGACTATATAAACGAGAACGGGATAGGAAAGGTCTACGATAGTATAGACCTTATTAAGACTCTGTTCTACTAAACGCTAGAAGAGAACAGACAACTAAGAGAAGAAACTAAAGCGGTAAGGGCCGAGAAGGAATCGGCGGAGACTATTATCGACATGTTAGAAAACTAGGCGGCAAATCGACTGGCGCAGCTAAAGGAGCTAAAGGATCAACTTGCTGATATAGAAGCAGCGAAGTCGCTACCGCCACCGCAGCGAGAAACCTACGCGGAGACCGCCTCGCTGGCGGCCTATAGCCAAGGTAGCACTACGATAACGCTATTGCCGGACCTACCTGTTTTCAGCAGCGGAGACCCTAAATCGTAGGAGGCATTTAAGAAGAAGATCAAGAATAAGATAAGCTGCGATTACGCATCGAGCAGCGAAGAGGATAGATTGGCGTACTTGGAATCGCAACTAGAAAGTGAAGCTTTTTCGTTAGTAGCGGACCTAGAAGAGGTAACTGCAGAAGAAGCGATTAAAGCGCTAGACCAGCGTTTCGGAGACCTATTCCGAAAGAAGACGGCCTGTAAGCAACTGAATAAGATCAACTAGAACCGGTAGACGTTCGAGGAGTTCTACGGATTGTTTAGAAAATATGCTATTAGAGCGAGGGTGGCGGAAGATAAGCAGCTCCACCTATTAAGGCAGAAGCTAAGCCCCGAACTGGCCGCCGCTATAGCATCTGTAGAAGACGAAGACCTCGAGGGCTTCGTGCACCAGGCAAGAGTTACTGCGAGAAACTTGAGCGCTTACGCGAAATTACGCGAACCGCTTTAGAAGCCGTCACTATCGGCGCAGACAGTTAGAGCCCCTGCGCCTTTCCGACGAACCCCCTAGCAGTCGTCGTATTCACTACGCTCGGCGTTCGTCCCTACCTGTTTCGCGTGCAGAAAGCCTGGCTATATCGCTACGAGATGCCAAGCTTTGGATAAGCAGAAGCAGGAGTATCGCGCTATAAAGCAGCCGCAGCCGCTAAGAAAGACTATTCAAGCCATCGAACCGGCTCCAAACGACACTAATAGCGTAGACGGTAGAGTGCCCCTGCGAATCCTGGGAAAAGACTAGCTGGACGGATAGACCCCCTATCTAGCGTAAACGATAGGGCACCCTCGCGAACGGCACGAGAAGAAAGCATCAACAGCTGTAACGATCCGCTCTCGGCGGCGGTGGAAACGAATACAGAAACAGCTATTATCCTTCTAATTATTGTCTACCCCCTTAACGGATCGAGCAAACCACTTCAGTTGAAAGCTTTTATCGACACAGGAGCTCTTATTAGCGCAGCGATCCACTATCGCTTGGTTTAGAAGCTAACAAATAGATACGGCTATCCAGTGGAATTGGCATCGCCAACGCGGATTTCGGCATATAACAGACAAGACACAGAGAGTGTTACGCACTATGTGCCATTAAAGACTACCCTAGCTGGTCGCATTACGGAAGCGACGTTCTGAATTATAGATATCGGAAGATTTGACATTATTATAGGGCAGAAATAGATAAAGAACTAGAAAGCTATCGTCGATGTAGATAAAGGAACGATCAGATTCAAAACCCTAAGCAACGGCACCGCCGCCGAACCGACCGCCGCCACTATAGCCGAACCGACCGCCGCTGCTGCCAATGTAACCCCGTCCGATCGTTCCAAACCCCTAGTTACCGTCGGAATAGTAAGTTCCGAGGCCCTAACGACCTTCGCGAAATCGACGGACAATAAGATCTACGCTATCTTAATAAAAGACATCGAAGACTACCGGAAGATAATGGCGGAAGAAGAAGTGGATCCGCTGGAGGTGCTGCTAAACGAGCTCTATAGTTACGCTAACGTCTTCTTAAAAGCCGACTCCAACCTATTGCCGCTCTATCGACCGGAATATAACAACAAGATCCAACTAAAGGAGGGAGCTACGCTGCCAAGAACCGAGCCCCTAAGAAGACTGTTACCAGCCGAACTGGACTAAGTAGAGGTGTTTGTCCGTAAAAACTTGGCGAAGAAGTTTATTACTCTAAGTTCTGCCGAGTACGCGTTACCAATTCTTTTCGTAAGGAAACTAGGGGGTGGTCTGCGACTCTGCGTAGACTATCGAGGCCTTAATAAGGTCACCAAGAGAGGCGTATATCCACTGCCGTTAATCGACGAAACCATCTAAAGAGTGGCGAAGGCTAAGTAGTTCAGCAAGCTGGATATTCGCTAAGCATTCTATCGGTTAAGGAACGAAGAAGAACAAACGGAAGATCTTACGACATTCGCCACGCGCATAGGCAATTTCAAGTGGTTAGTAATACCTTTCGGACTTACTAACGCGCCGGCAGTGTAGCAACGCTTTATAAACTACACCTTTATAGACATGTTGGAACGGTTCGTGTCAATTTACCTGGACGACATCCTTATCTACACTAATAGAACGAGAGAGCAACACACGGACTACATCGAGAAAGTGTTAAAGAGGCTCTGCGAGGTCGGATTAAACGCGGACACGAAGAAGAGCGAATTCTATTAAACCGAGGTTAAATATCTCAGTCTTATCGTCAGAAGAGATAGAATTCGTATAAACCCCTTAAAGGTCGCCGCCGTCGCAGAATAGAAGCAGCCAAAATCCGGAAACACTACGCAAATCAGAGCGTTTCTCGGATTCTGCAGCTACTATCGACGGTTTATCAAAGACTTTAGCAAGATAGCAAGACCCCTAAACAAGGCATTAAAGAAAGAGGCCGCCGGCCTATAGAATAAGAAGTGCACGGAAGCCTTTAACCGGCTGAAAGAAGCAGTGGCCTCTGCACTAGTTCTGGCACACTTCCGGCCAGAAAAGACGATCTACGTAGAAACGGACGCTTCCGACACAGTAACGACAGGGGTCCTTTCTTAATATAGTAACGACGAAACCCTCTATCTAGTCGCTTTCTTTAGCAAGTCAATAAGCGAAGCTAAGCAGAACTACGCTATCTACGATAAGGAGCTGCTAGCGATCATTCAGGCCTTTAAGGAGTGGAAACCGGAGCTTATAGCTGGAAAGAGCACGGTCCAGGTTCTTACAGACCATTAGTCGCTGGCCTATTTTATAAAGACGCAGAAGCTCTTACGTCGCCAAGCTCGGTAGGCCGCCTACTTGTTAGGGTTCGATTTCAAGATCAACTATCGACCCGGAGCTCAAAATGGAAAGGCTAACGCGCTAACGAGAAGAGAAGGGAAAACCAGCCGCGCGAAAGAGGATCCGAACATGTTCCAGAAGGTGTTAACCGAACGGATAGTAGACGCAGAGGTGTTGAAAGAGGTAGGGGTCTGCGCAGTGGAACTGGCCCCTAAGGAAGAGACGCTCTACGAGAAGGTAGAACGGCTCAATCAACAACAGAAGCTCGGCAAAACCGGTTCAGGGAAGATAATAGTTCCGGAAGAGCTAATTACAGAAGTTATCCAGTTGGTCTACAGCTCCGTAGATGTCGGCTACGCCAGCGCGAAAAAGACGATGCAGGCAGTGAGAACGATCTACTGGTTTCCGCAGATCTATAAGCGGATCTACCGGTTTATCGCTAATTGCTACGCGTGCCGGGCCGCGAAGCTACGTTACAGTCTTCCGGCCGGTCTGCTAAAGCTACTTCCGATCCCTAAGAAACCGTAGCAGCATATCGCGATAGACTTCGTAACCGGCCAGCCGGAATCCGATAGATACGACGCTACGCTAAACGTAGTGGACCGATTGAGCAACGAACGCCACTTTATCCCCTGCCGAGCGAGAGATAAAGGAACTACTGCAGAAGAGACTGCACGGATGTTAATTCGATACGTATAGAAGCATTATAGCTTACTGGACACTATCACTACAGATAGAGGTCCTTAATTCACTGCCGACGTATAGAAATCCATCAACCAAGCTCTCGGAATTCGTAGAAAACTTAGCACCGCCGCTTACCCTTAAACCGACGGCCAGTCTGAAGTGGCCAACCGTAAGATAGAGCGATATCTACGAACCTTCTGCGGCCATTATTAAGAAGATTGGGTTAAGGTGTTGCCGATAGCCGAATTCTGCGCCAACTCGGCACCGTCTAAAGCTACCTTACTGGCGCCGTTCGAGATAACGCATAGCTATCTTCCGAGAATAAGCTTCCAACCGCTAAGCGACGCCGGTTCGCCGGAGCTTTCCGCCGCTACGTCGTTAAAGAGAGTCGCCGCCGCAGCGGCGGAAGCGCTCCGATCTTAGATAGAAGAAGCGATCAAAGTGGCGAAAGAAGCGATAGAATCGGCTTAAAAGAAGATAGTAACTCGAGCTAATAAGAAGCGGTCACCGATGGAATTCGAGGAAGGCTAAAGGGTGTAGCTTAACACAAAGAACCTGAGGCTGAAAGGCAACGCTAAGCTGAATCCACGCTACGTAGGTCCGTTCAAGATAGTGGAAAAGAGGTCGCTGGTGACTTATCGGCTCCAGCTGCCGAAAGCATTCCGGATCCACGACGTTTTCCAATCAGATCTACTAAGCCTAGACCCTAAGGACGGCCTTCCAGAACAGGGGTTCGCCGAACCCCCACTAGTTGAGATAGACCGTAATAAAGAAGAGTAGGAGGTAGAAGATATAATAGACGTAAAGAAGATAAGGGGGTCTATTAAAGCGAGGATCTCGTAGAAGCGGTGGCCGGAAGATTATAAATAGTATCCGATCGAGAACCTCCGGAATTCGGCAGAGCTGCTAAGAGACTTTTACGCGCAGAACCCGAAGAAGCCGAAGCCGGAATGGCTCTAAAGCCGATCCTACCGGAAGAAGGAAAAGAAGAAAGACACGTCCGCTCTACCGGCGCGGAAGCCGATAGAAACGATCGTGTCGGTCGCCTTTAGGGAGGTCTTTGACGCAGCTACTACCTACGGCGGTGCGGCATAAAGCTCGCCGATGCCGTAGCGCGCCAGCGCCGCCCCCCCCTACAGTAGCTTAGGGCTTTAGTAAAAGAAAAAGAAGAAGAAGAACGACGCCGCGGACGGATCTATATAGAGCTCTGTGCCGGCGCACAGACCAGCCACGCCGCAGCTTAGATAGCCCACAGTTCAGATCAGATAGCGTCGATTACATAAACGCCAAGTGAAGGACTTCAGATGCTAACGATGTAAAAAATAAAAAAAAAAGCAGCGAAAAGAACGTTGTTTTTAATAGAAGACGGAAGAGGTAGCGTTAGCGTTGGAGGGAGTTTTCGAGAAGGAAACGATAAATCAAAAAAAAAAAAAAGAAGAAAGGTTTTCGAATAGATAGGGTAACTAAGCGGTCGAGGGCGACCGCTAGTAAGGGAGGGGGGTAGTGTTGCGGCAGTGGAAAGAGGTGGGACAGATTGATAGGGTGGACCCTAGATCTCGGCTCGGCCCTTCCGGACCGAGCCGGGCCTTGGCACTACCATCTATCAGACACGACTACCACTATATAGGTTCCTTTCCCTCCTTAGTTCGAGATATAGTTATCAAAAAGGCCGTATTGAATCATATCTGCGTGCCCGGATCACTTGTGCTTGGGTGCTCGTGCCTAGGTGCTCGTGCTTTGTGCTCTACCTGCTTAGTGCTCTTGCTCGGTGCTCTTGCTCGGCCTAGGTGCTCTTGCTCTGCAGCTGGTGCAGCTGGTGCTCTGCAGCTAGTGCTCTGCAGCTAGTGCTCTGCAGCTCTGCAGCTGGTGCTCTGCAGCTAGTGCTCTGCAGCTAGTGCTCTGTAGCTAGTGCTCTGCAGCTGGTGCTCTGCAGCTGGTGCTCTGCAGCTAGTGCTCTGCAGCTAGTGCTCTGCAGCTAGTGCTCTGCAGCCGTGCCTTGTCTTGTCGCTGTACCAATTGCTGTACGTCTCGATTGCTAAATGTCCTGATTGGCCTTGTCCGAATAGAATAGTCTGTCAAAGACCTAAATTGGTCTGTTAAAGACCCGAAAAAAAACAAATGTCGTCGCCCTAGGTCCTGCTAGGTGCGCTCTCGTCGTCGTCGCTCCGTCGTCGTCTCTCTTACTCCTCGATCTTGCTCCTCGTCCTCGTCGCTCCTATATCGTCCTTCTTAACCTTCTCGTTCTTCTCGTCCTTCTCGTTCTTCTCGTCCTTCTCGTTCTTCTCGTCCTTCTCAAAACTTCAAAACTCGTACGATCTGCTCGTAGGGGCACTCTCTCTCTTCTCGATAGGGGCACTTCTCTTCCCTAAAACTCTCTCTTCTTCTCGATCGGGGGAGGGGGGGGTAGAGTAGTATACATATATACGATTAAGTAACCGGATGTAATTCAACGGCCTCCTTCGTACATCTGCAGTATACACTCTAGGTTGTCGGTTGCACGTACGTTATTCGAGTACCTGGATGTAATTTAACGGGCTCTTTCGCGTAGTGCAGGTTAGGTGTTAGGTTCGAGCCTTGGATATAATGATCTGACTGCAGTAGACGCAAGGTCAATACCCGTCTTTGATAACTATATCCAAGGCTAGAGAGGGAAGAATCTACGTACAAGCGGAGGTAGAGGTATTTGAGTGTGTGCCAAGCCTGGTCCTGCCAAGCCTGCTACCTTCCAGCACCTTCCAGCCCTCTACATCCACATCCGTATCACTATCGACAGTTTATTAAAGACTTTAGGAAGATAGCGAGACTACTAAATAAGGCATTAAAGAAGGAGGCCGCTAGTCTATAGAATAAGAGGTATACGGAAGCTTTCAACCGACTAAAAGAGGCAGTAGCCTTAGTGCTAGTGCTAGCGCACTTCTAACTGGAAAAGACGATCTATATAGAGACGGACCCCTCCAACATAGTAACAGCAGGGGTCCTTTCGCAGTACGCTAAAGATAAAGAGACTCTCTATCCAGTAGCTTTCTTTAGCAAGTCTATAAATAATGCTAAGCAGAACTACGCTATATATAATAAAGAACTGTTAGCTATTTTACAGGCGTTCGAAGAGTGGAAACCGGAGCTTATAGCTAGACAGAGCACGATCCAGGTCCTTACGGACCACCAGTCGCTGACCTACTTTATAAAGACGCAGAAGCTGTTACGGCGCCAAGCCTAGTAGGCTGCCTACTTATCCGGATTCGATTTTAAGATTACCTATCGACTAGGAGCTTAAAATAGAAAGGCCGATACGCTAACGAGAAGAGAGGGAAAGACTAGACGTGCAAAAGAAGATCCCAACATGTTTTAGAAAGTACTAACAGAACGAATAGTAGATGCAGAGGTGTTAAGAGAAGCAGGGATTAGCGCGATAGAACCTCCGACTAAAGAAGAGACACTGTACGAGAAAGTAGAACGGCTTAATTAGCAGCAGAAGCTTAGCAAAACAGGCTTAGGGAAAATAATCATTCTAGAAGAACTAATTACAGAGGTTATGAAGGTAGTCTATAGCTCTACGGATGTTAGTTACGCAGGATCGAAAAAGACGATAGAAGCAATAAGGACGACCTACTGGTTCCTGCAAATCTTCGAGCGGATCCACCAGTTTATAACCAACTGTTACGTATGCCAAGCAGCGAAGCTACCTTACTGGCGCCGTTTAAGATAACATACAGTTATCTTCTAAGGATAAGCTTTTAATCGCTGAACGAACCCAGCTCTTTAGAACCTTCTACTACTACCTCGTCGAAGAGAATCGCTACAGAGGCGGCAGAAGCGCTCCGATCTCAGATAGAAGAAGCGATTAAGGTAGCGAAAGAAGCGATGGATTCAGCTTAGAAGAAGATAGTAACTCGAGCTAATAGAAAGAGGTTACTAATAGAATTCGAGGAAGGCCGAAAGGTATAGCTCAATATACAGAACCTAAGGCTAAAAGGCAACGCAAAACTGAATCCTCGTTACATAGGTCTGTTTAAGATAATAGAAAAGAGGTCGCCGGTAACCTACTAGCTCTAGCTGCCGAAATTATTCCGGATCTACGATATCTTTTACTTGGATCTGCTAAGCCTAGACCCTAAAGATAGTCTTCTGGATTAGGGGTTCGCCGAACCCCTGTCGATCGAAATAGATAGTAAAGAAGAAGAATAGGAGGTAGAAGATGTTATAGATATAAGAAGACGAAGAGGATCTATCGAAGCGAGGATCTTATAGAAGGGATAGCCGGAAGACTATAAATAGTATCTGGCCGAGAACCTACAGAATTTGGCGGAGCTGCTAAGAGAATTTTAGGTTCGAAACCTAAGGAAGCCGAGGCCTGTATAGCTCGAAAGTCGATAAAGAAGAAGGATATCTACGTCCGCTCTATTAATGCAGAAGCCGATAGAAACGATCGTAGAATCTGCTAGCCGGTGTCTTAGGCCTTACTACTACTACTACTGCTAGCTAGGACTAGCGGATAGAGCAGTAAGGCTAAGAACAGTGCCACTATAGCGGCTTGCCTTGTAACCGTCTTTGCTCTCTATTACTACTATCCGCCGAAAGGATAGTAACGACGAAGAACGAAGCGGCTGCTATCGAAGGAGCCTTGCGGTAGCGCCAAAGGCCTTAGTAGAGAAAGAAAAGAAGAAGATAGCGAGCTATAGATAGATCTATATAGACCTACGCAGCGGTGCACAGACTAGTTACGCCGCAGCTCGGGTAACCGCTAGCTCCAATCAGATAGAAAGAATCAGATAGACGCCAAGTAAAGACATTAGATAGTAACGATGTAAATTAAAAAAAAAAGAGAGGACGAACAGATAAGTAAGCGGTCGAGGGCGACCGCTAATAAGGGAGGGGGGTAGTGTTACGGCGGCAGAAAGAGGTAGGACTAAGTAATAGAGTAGACCCTTAGAATTTCGGCTTGGCTCTTCTGGACCGAGCCGGGCCTTAGTACACTACCCCCAAAGCTCCTACCTACTACTATATAGATTCCTTTCCCTCCTTAGTTTAAGATATAGTTATTAAAAAGGCCGTATTAAATCTTATCTATATGCCCGGATTATTATATCTCGAACTTACTTACTATACTATCCCTGTACTGTGCAAAAAGAACCGTTGAACTATCCGGACACCTAAATAACGTATGCGCACTACACAAACCAAACCAAACAACAGCACTATAAGATAGCTATAGAGAGCTTCTTAACAGTAGAGAGCGGCGTTACAGGCCGAAGCAGAAGCAGAAGAGAAAAGACTAACAGAGCGAGTAGGCGCTCTAGTGTGATCGATAATAAGTTTATTATTAGAGGTTTTACAGCAGAAGAGACTGTAGAGATTAAGGAACGAATAAACGAATATAAGAAAATCTACGACTGCACACTTAAGGAACTTAAGGATTACGTAAACGAGAACGGAGTAGGGAAAGTCTACGACAGTATAGACCTTATTAAGAAGCTGTTTTACAGAACCCTAGAAGAAAAGAGACAGCTAAGAGAGGAAATCGAGGCAGTAAGAGCTAAGAAGGAATCGGCAGAGACTATTATAGATATGCTAGAAAACTAAGCAGCAAACCAACTAGCGCAACTAAAGGCAATAAAGACTTAGCTAGCTAAGATAGAAGCAGCGATGTCGCTGCTGCTGCTACTGCATCGAGAAGAACAAGTAGAGACTGCCTTACTGGCGGCCTATAGTTAAGGTAGCACCTTAATAACATTACTACTAGACCTACTAGCGTTTAGAGGCAGAGACCCTAAAGACTAGGAAGCGTTTAAGAAGAAGATAAAGAACAAGATAGACTGCGACTACGCTGGAAACAGTGCCGGAGATAGATTAGCCTACCTGGAATCGCGATTAGAAGGTAAAGCTTTTTCGCTAGTAGGGGACCTAGAAGAGGTAATTGCTAAAGAAGTAATTAAAGCGCTGGATTAACGCTTCGGAGACCCCTTCCGGAAGAAGACGGCCTGTAAGCAGCTAGACAAGATTAACCAGAACCGGCAGACGTTTAAGGAATTCTATAGACTATTCCAAAAATATGCTATTAGAGCTAGAGTGTCGGAAGATAAACAGCTCTACCTATTAAAGCAGAAGCTGAACCCCGAATTGGCCGCAGCTATAGCGTCAGTAGAAGACGAATACCTCGAAAGCTTCGTATACAGAGCGAGAGTTACTGCGAGAAACCTAAGCACTTACGCGAAATCGCGCGAATCGACCTAGAAGCTGTTAATAATGTAGGCAACGCGACCCCCTGCACCTTTCCGGAGAGCACCTCTGCAGCTATCTTATTAGTTACTGCGTTCGTCGTTCGTCCCTACCTGTTACGCGTATAGAAAGCCTGGCTATATTGCTACGAGATGCTAAGCAACGGCCTAGTAGAAGCAGGAGTATCGTGTTACGAAGCAGCTGCAGCCGCTAAGAAAGACTATACAAGCTATAGAGCCGGCTCCGAACGACACCGACAGCGTAGACAGTGGAGTGCTACTGCGAATCCTAGGAAAAGACTAGTTAGAAGGATAGGCCCCCTATCTAGTATAGACAATAGGGCACTAACACGAACTACGTTACTAGAGAAAGGAAGCATTAAGAGCTGTAGCGATCCGCTCTCGGCAGCAGTAGAAGTAAACACAGAAACAGCTATTATCCTTCTAATTACTGTCTACCCTCTTAATAGCTTAAGCAAACCCCTTTAACTGAGAGCTTTTATAGACACGGGAGCCCTTATCGGCGCAGCGATCCACTATCGACTAGTTTAAAAGCTAATAAACAGATACAGCTATCTAGTAGAGCTAGCGTTACTAACACAGATTTTGGTATACAACGGACAAGACACTAAGAGTGTTACGCACTATATGCTATTAAAGACTACCTTAGCAGGTCGCACTATAGAAGCGACGTTCCGAATTATAGATATCGGAAGGTTTAACATTATTATAGGACAGAAATAGATAAAGAACTAGAAAGCTGTTATTAACGTAGGCGAAGGCACCCTTAGATTCAAGAACCAGCAGACCGGAATCGCCGCTAAATCGGTTATAGTCGCTAACGCAAAACCGAACGTTACGACTATCGAAGTAGTTCTAAAGAATCGGTTAGACCCTTAAGACACGATAGGAATAACGAGCTTAGAAGCTTTAACAATCCTTACGAGGTTGTCGGACAACGAGATTTATGCTATCTTAATAAAGGATATCGAAAACTACTAGAAGATAATAGCAGAAGAAGAAGTAGATCTACTAGAGGTGTTACTAAAAGAACTCTATAGTTACACTAACGTGTTCTTAAAGGCTAACTCCAACCTCTTGCTGCTCTACTAACCGGAATATAACAACAAGATCCGGCTAAAAGAAGGAGCTAAGCTACTAAGAACCGAGCCCTTAAGAAGACTGTCGCTAGCGGAGCTAGACTAGGTAGAAGTGTTTGTTCGAGAGAACCTAGCAAAGAAGTTTATTACGCTAAGCTCTACAGAATATACGTTACTAATTCTTTTTATACAGAAACCTAGAGGTAGTCTCCGACTGTACGTAGATTACTGTAGCCTTAATAAGGTTACTAAGAGGGATGTGTATCTACTGCCTCTAATCGATAAGACTATACAGAGGGTGGCAAAGGCTAAGTAGTTTAGCAAGCTAGATATTCGCTAAGCGTTCTACTAGTTAAGGAACAAGGAAGGACAAACGGAAGACCTTACGACATTTGCTATGCGTATAGGCAATTTCAAGTAGTTAGTAATGCCTTTCGGACTTGCCAACGCGCCGGCTGTATAGCAACGTTTTACAAACTACACCTTTATAGATATGCTAGAACGGTTCGTGTCTATCTATCTAGACGATATTCTTATCTATACTAAGGGAACGAGAGAGCAACATACAGACTACATTAAGAGGGTGTTAAAGAGACTACGCAAGGCCGGGTTAAATGCAGACACGAAGAAGAGCGAGTTCTATTAGACCGAAGTCAAATACCTTAGTCTTATCGTTAGAAGAGAAGGAATTCGTATAGACCTATTAAAGGTAGCCGCTGTCGCGGAATAGAAGCAACCGACATCTGGAAACACTACGCAAATTAGAGCGTTTCTCGGATTCTGTAGCTACTATCGACAGTTTATTAAGAACTTTAGTAAGATAGCGAGACCCCTAAATAAGGCGTTAAATAATCCAGGTATATAGATATAATTTAATACGGCCTTTTTGATAACTATATCTCGAACTAAAGAGGGAAAGGAATCTATATAGTAGTGGACGAAACCTTTAGGGAGGTGGCGTGCTAAGGCCTAGCTTAGTCTAGAAGGGCCGAGCCGAAATTCTAAGGGTCTAACCTATTACTTAGTCCTACCCCTTTCCAGTGCCGCAACACTACCCCCCTCCCTTATTAGCAGTCGCCCTCGACCGCTTACTTATCCGTTCCTCCTCTCTCTTTTTTTTTTTTTTAATTTACATCGTTACTATCTAACGTCTTTACTTGGCGTCTATCTGATCTATTCTATCTAATCAGAGCTATCTAATCGGAGCTAGCGGTTACTAGAGCTGCAGCGTAACCAGTCTGTGCTTTGCTGTAGAGGTCTATATAGATCTGTCTGTAGCTCTTTATCTTCTTCTTTTTCTTTCTCTACTAAGGCCTTTAGCGCTACCGCAAGACCCCCTTAATAGCAGCCGCTTCGTTCTTCGTCGTTACTATCCTTTCGGCGGATAGCAGTAACAGAGAGCAAAGACGGTTACGAGGCGGGCTGCTATAGTAGCGCTGTTCTTGGCCTTACCGCTCTATCTGCCAGTCCTAGCTAGCGGTAGTAGGAGTAGTAAGGACTAAGACACCGGCTAGCGGATTCTACGATCGTTTCTATCGGCTTCCGCGTCGATAGAGCAGACGTAGATATCCTTCTTCTTTATCGACTTTCGAGCTATACAGGCCTCGGCTTCCTCGGGTTTCGAATATAAAATTCTCTTAGTACCTCTGCTGAATTCCGGAGGTTCTCGACTAGATACTATTTATAGTCTTCTAGCTATCCTTTCTATAAGATCCTCGCTTCGATAGATCCCCTTCGTCTTCTTATATCTATAATGTCTTCTACCTCCTATTCTTCTTCTTTACTGTCTATTTCGATCGACAGGGGTTCGGCGAACCTCTAATCCGGAAGACTATCTTTAGGGTCTAGGCTTAGTAGATCCGAATAAAAGACATCGTAGATCCGGAACGATTTCGGCAGCTGGAGCTAGTAGGTTACTAGCGACCTCTTTTCTATTATCTTAAACGGACCTATATAACAAGGGTTAAGCTTCGCGTTGCCCTTTAGCCTTAGGTTCTACATATTAAGCTATATCATTTAGCCTTCCTCGAATTCTGTTAGTAACCTCTTTCTATTAGCTCGAGTTACTATCTTCTTCTAAGCTGATTCTATCGCCTCCTTCGCTACCTTAATCGCTTCTTCTATCTAAGATTGGAGCGCTTCTGCCGCTGCTGCAGCGATTCTCTTTAACGAGGTAGCAGTAGAGGGTTCCAAAGGGCCGGGTTCGTTTAGTAGTTAAAAGCTTATCCTCAGAAGATAGCTGTAAGTTATCTTAAATAGCGCTAGTAAGGTAGCTTCTAATCGTGCGGAATTGGCACAGAATTTAGCTATCGGCAACATCTTAACCTATTTTGTTTAATAATAGCTATAGAAGATTCTTAGATATTTCTCTATCTCTCGGTTAGCTACTTTAGACTAGCTATCGGTCTAAGGGTAAGCAGCCGTGCTGAGCTTTCTACGAATTCCGAGGGCTTAGTTAATGGCTTTCTATACATTAGCAGTGAATTAAGGACCCCTATCCGTAGTAATAGTATCCGGCAGCCTATAGTGCTTCTATATATACTGGATTAACATTCTCGCTGTTTCTTCTACAGTAGTTCCTTTATCCTTAGCTCGGCAGGAGATAAAATAGTGCTCTTTGCTTAGTCGATCTACTACATTAAGCGTAGCGTTATATCTATCTAAATCCGGCAGGCCGGTTACAAAGTCTATTGTAATGTGCTACTATAGTTTTTTAGGGATCGGAAGTGGCTTTAGCAGGCTAGCCGGAAGGCCGTAACGTAGCTTCGCTGCTCGGCATATATAGCAGTTAGTAATAAACCGATGTATCTGCTCGAAGATTCGCGGAAACTAGTAGGTCGTCCTTATTGCTTCTATTATCTTCTTCGATCCTGCGTAACTAACATCCCCAGAGCTATAGACTAGCTAGATACCCTCTGTAATCAGTTCTTCTAGAACGATTATTTTCCCTAAGCCTGTTTTGCTGAGCTTCTGTTGCTAATTAAGCCGTTCCACTCTCTCGTAGAGTGTCTCTTCTTTGGTCGGAAGTTCTATCGCACTAATCCCTGCTTCTCTTAACACTTCTACGTCTACTATCTGTTCGGTTAACATCTTCTAGAACATGTTCGGATCTTCTTTCGCGCAGCTGGTCTTTCCTTCTCTTCTCGTCAACGTATCTGCCTTTCTATTTTAAGCTCCTAGTCGATAGGTAATCTTAAAATTGAATCCGGATAGGTAGGCGGCCTACTGGGCTTAGCGCTGTAACAGCTTCTACGTCTTTATAAAGTAGGTCAGTAACTGGTAGTCTATAAGGACCTAGATTATGCTCTGTCCAGCTATAAGCTCTAGTTTCTACTCTTCGAAGGCCTGAATAATA